>JAFFST010054688.1:34349-45837 GCA_022414735.1 Noturus placidus | reverse complement strand
AACATCCGGAGGAGCTTGCTGCAGACATTGAAGGACCGCAGCCTTCTCAGGAAGTACAGCCTGCTCTGCCCTTTCCTATAGAGTAGTTCGCAATTGACTGACCAGTCCAGTTTGTTGTCCAAGTGTACTCCCAGATACTTGTATGTGTTCACCACCTCCATCTTTACCCCCTCAATGGTGATTGGCAGCAGAGCGGACTTAGACATCCGGAAATCTACCATGTCTATCTCTAAATCTAAATGTCTATCTCTCTGTAGTGTCTCTCTACTATCTCTTTAGTTTCTCTCGCTCTCTCTCTACTGTCTCTCTCTACTGTCTCTCTCGCTGTGTTTGTGTCGCTCTAATGTCTCTTTCACTGTGCCTGTGTTTCTCTAGTGTCTCTCTACTATCTCTTTAGTGTCTCTCGATCTCTCTAGGGTTTCTCTTTCTCTAGTGTCTCTCTCGCTGTGTCTGTGTCTCTCTACTATCTCTTTAGTGTCTCTCGATCTCTCTAGGGTTTCTCTTTCTCTAGTGTCTCTCTCGCTGTGTCTGTGTCTCTCTACTATCTCTTTAGTGTCTCTCGATCTCTCTAGGGTTTCTCTTTCTCAAGTGTCTCTCTCGCTGTGTCTGTGTCTCTCTACTATCTCTTTAGTGTCACTCTTTAGTGTCTCTCTTGCTCTCTCTAAGGTTTCTCTCTAAGGTTTCTCTCTAAGGTGCTTCTCAAGTGTCTCTCTCTCTAGTTTCTCTCTTGCTATGTCTGTGTCTCTCTACTATCTCTTTAGTGTCTTTCTCTAGGGTCTCTCTTGCTGTGTCTATGTCTCTCTAGTGTCTCTTTACTATCTCTTTAGTGTCTCTCTCGCTGTGTCCGCGTCTCTCTAGTGTCTCTCTACTATCTCTCTAGTGTTTCTCTCTAGAGTGTCTCTAATGTTTAAAGGCAATTACAGCACATTGTCAGCATTGGCAAAGTGTTGTGTGGAAGAGGAACAAACCACTACAGGATGTGCCGTTACCGAAATATAATCAACGACATGGTGGTAGTAGTAACTTGGCTTCATCACACCACCCTGTCGATTAATATTCTCCTTTAACAGCATGAGATGACGTGTTTTATTCTTTCTTTACCTCACTCATGACTCTACAGTGAAAACTCGCTGCATTTTACTCAAAGATTTTTGACAAAGGAGGATTTTTTTTTAATGGAGACATTTTAGTACAGCTGGATTTAATCAGGGACACGAGCTAATACGGTTTTAAAAAAGTTTAAATTTATGATATATATTTCATTTATGTGCTACATTTTAACCCCCGAATTAAACTTTTTTTTTGCTGTTAAAAATGTACACTCTGTCTGTGATCTAGATGTAGTGTGAACATCTGGCAATGATGTCACTTCAGATTTCACATCTCTGTGATCGGAAAATGTCGAGCCACTGCAAAGCCGCTCTCCTCCATCTGTCCGTCCTCCACACGCAGGGGACGAGGAGAGACGGAAGACTCTCACAGACGACTGAGATGGTAAGAATGAAAAATCAGAAACAGATGAAGGCCAAGGATGACAGCCAAAGATGTTCATCAGCACGGAGACGCTCTCAATTTTCAGGATCCTACCATTTGTCCACACACACACACACGCGCACACACACACACGCGCGCACACACACACACACACACACACACACACACACACACAAATGCGTGCATGAAGGGACAGAGAAAGCGAGTGAGAACAGTGTAGAAGATAAAGCGAGTGGTGGGGTAAGAGGAGGAAAACACTGGAGGGAAGGAAACTGTGTGAGAGACGAAGCATGCGAATGGACGACAGGAAGGATGGAGAGACAAAAACGGAGAAAACATTTAGAGCCCAGCACGAAGAGATGAACGGATAGAGAGAGAGTAACAGAAGGAGAGAGCATGAGTTGGTCTTAATCAGCAAGAATGACTTAATCCAAGGAACTGTCTTGCTATCTCTCACTCTCGGTCTGTCTTTCTCTCTCAGTCTGTCTCTCTCACACGCTGTGTATCTCTCTCTGTCTGTCTGTTTTTCTATCTAATGTCTCTCTCTATTCTCACCATCTGTCTCTCTCGCCATTGTCTCTCTCTATTTGTGTCTTTCTCTTGTGTCTTTCACAGGTCATTCTCTCTCTCTCTCTCTCTCTCTCTCTCTACTGTCTCTCCATTGTGTCTTATGTCTGTATCTCTGTGCCGCTCTCTAGGGTCTCTCTCTCTTTTCTCTTTCTCTTGTCCTTCTCTTCTGTCTTTTTTCCTATAGTGTGTCTCTCTCTACTATCTCTCCCTAGTGTCTTTCTTCTCTAGTTTCTCTCATTCTCTGTCTCTCTCTAGTATCTCTTTCCGTATTGTCCTTTCTAAAGTCTTTTTCCCTATAGTGTGTCTCACTGTACTATCTCTCCCTAGTGTCCTTCTTCTCTAGTGTCTCTCTTTCTCTGTCTCTCCCTAGTGTCACTATTTCTATGTGTCTCTCTCTAGTGTATTTTTCCTCTAGTATGTCTCTCTCTCTCTCTACTATCTCTCCCTAGTGCCTTTCTCTAGTGTCTCCATAGTGTCTTTTTCTACTATCTCTCGCTCTCTCTAGTGTCTATCTCTTTTTAATGATCTACTGTGTATCTCTCTCTGGTATCTCTCTCCCTATCTCGTCTAGTGTGTCTCTTGAGTGTCTTTCATGTCTGTCTCCCTAGTGTCTTTCTCTACGATCTCTCACTCTGTCTAGTGTCTATCTCTTTTTAATGATCTACTGTGTATCTCTCTCTGGTATCTCTCTCCTTATCTCGTCTAGTGTGTCTCTTGAGTGCCTTTCATGTCTGTCTCCCTAGTGTATTTCTCTACGATCTCTCACTCTCCCTAGTGTCTATCTGTTTAATGTTTTCTGGTAATCAGATTCTCCCGAGTCCTTATGATTCGATTCATACACCGTCTTTATAGATTAAATCAGGGTTCACTGGAAGTTCATAAGCGGCGAGGCAATTAACGCACGTGTGTGTGTGTGTGTGTGTGATGGGTGCGGTTACACTTTCTTTCAGCATTGTGAGCGTGTGAATCAGTTTGGCTCACACCTCTATGCTCGTTAACGTCTCCACTGTCGTTCCAGAAATCTTTTTTGGAAGGAGTTTTGTTGTTTCGGCATGTATTTCCCGCAGCGTTCTATTTTTTTATATTTCCTTTGTTTGTGTGTTTGTGGGTTGGTTTCGTTTTCCTTCTCGGTAGCAGCGCTTCGCGTTCCAGATCAACGGCACAGAATTTGCCGCTTTCCATATTACTGTAAAAGTTGTTCACGTCCATTATTCTGTATTCAGTATTTATTTATTGATTTATTTATTTATTTATTTTTATTTGACCAATAAACAGGTTAGTGAGGGGTTTAAAAACTGCTATAAACTGATCATTATTTCACAGTCTCTCTCAGGAATGCTTTCTGGGCCTCGAATGCAGAACCATCTGAGGGCGCTTCACTTGTACAACTGGATCAGGTCACTGCAGTGTTACTGGAGTTTAAAACACCACCTCAGTATCATTATATACACTACATGGCCAATGGTTTCGGTGACCATCACACCCAGATGTGGTTCTTCTCCAAACTGTAGTCACAAAGTCAGACGCTCACAATTGTGTAGAACGTCTCTGTACGCCGTAGCGTTATAATTTCCCTTCACTGGAACTTAGGGTTCCCAAACACTGCTCCAGCACGACGACGCCCCTGTGCACAAAGCCAGCTCCATGAAGACGTGGTGTGTGAAGGTTGGAAGAAGGTAGAAGGACTCGAATGTCCTGCACAGAGTCCTGACCTCAACCCCACTGAACACCTTTGGGATGAACTGGAACTGGAGTCTCCTCACATCAACATCAGCACCTGACCTCAACCTCACTAACGCTCTTGTAGCTGAATGAACACTAATCCCCACAGCCACGCCCCAAAATCTAGTGGAACGCCTTCCCAGAACAAAGAGTGGAGCGCGTTATAACCGCAAAGAGGGAAGTCAGAAGCAAGAAAAATGTCAACAATGCCGACCCGAGAAGCTTCTACAGCAAATAAGACACTGATGTTAACGATACCGAGTTCACGTCTAAAACGTTTGAGCTGCAATCACTCAACAACGTCCATAATTCACCAACAATACATGTGGCATCACTGACTGGGTTTGTGTGTGTGTGTGTGTGTGTGTGTGTGCGTGTGTGGATGGATTCCCTGCGCTAGTAGCTTAGCAGTGCTGGGGCTGGACCTTCTCCTGACCTTCTGATCAGTAACTCAGAGCCTTCAACCACTGACCCACCACTGCCGCCTACTATAGAAATGCTAAAGTATTGGAACGAGCGCCGTAATATACCTGCGATTTGTACCTGCTGTTAAAGAAAACGAATTAATCAACACCTTCTGAATGGAGAACTCGACACCACTGTGGTTTCATCTTTATTACATGACTGATCCATGAACCTGAGCGAAGACGCAAAACCCTTGCTAGCTTGCAGTCGTCTAGACGTCCCGACGCAACAAGGAAATCTAGGTATCGGTGGACGTTTTATTATTATAGGGCGGCTGTGTCTCAGTCGGTAGAGCGGGTTGTCCACTAATCCACTAATCGTAGGGTTGGAAACCCGGCCCGGGTGATCCCATGCCGAAGTGTCCATGGGCAAGACACTGAACCCTAAGTTGCCCCCGATGGCAAGCTAGCACCTTGCATGCAGCTCTGCTACCATTGGTGTGTGAGTGTGTCTCATTTGTAAGTCGCCTTGGATAAAAGCGTCTGCTAAATGTATTATTTATTTATTTTTTAATACCACACACAGTCAGTCGTGGTTTTTTCCTTCCTACATAATGAAATCACGGAGACACAACAACAGCAGGATTTACTGCGTTCTCCGTGCGGCTTGCGCTACAACTCGACACGGCCCAGACGTCACTGTGGCTTGGACTTGTCAAGAACTTGTGGGACGGGAACGCTATCGATATTCATACGAAACATCAGACCCAGGCAGAACAGTTTCGTTACTTATGCTCAAGCACGCAAAAACATTGGCGAAAGCCATCCGTTTCCCTTCAACTCAAGAGAGTAGAAAAGTGTCTAACTGTCGAACCCAATCTCGCTCGTTGAATAACATCACCGTATCCGCTTACAGCTTCGCAATACCGACGTGGACGACGTTTAACGACACGTGACAGCGTGCAGTTCAGCGGTCACTTGGTGGTTAAACATCCGTGGTGTTAACCAGAAGGTCATGTGTTCAAATCCCAGGACATTTCCCACGGCCCTTAATCCTCACACTTGGAAAGTACTCCTGCATCTTCTTCCTGGCCAAAGTTGAACAGTTCCAGACTATTAGGATTTTAGTGTGTTCTGACTGTTAACTTTAGTACATTCACGATTGTGCTTTAATGTGCGGTTTCTTACCTGCATATGTGTTTTTATTTCCATGATCTGGTTCGTGTAGCGTCTCTCTCTCTCTCTCACTCTCTCTCTCTATCTCTCTCTCTCTATTTCTCTCACTCTCTCTCTATCTCTCTCTCTCTCTATTTCTCTCTCTCTCTCTCTCTCTGTCTCTCTCGCTCTCTCTCTCTCGCTCTCTCTCTCTCTCTCTCTCGCTCTCTCTCTCTCTCTTGCTCTTTCTCTCTCTCTCTCTCTCTCACTCTCTCTCTCGCTCTTTCTCTCTCTCTCACTCTCTCGCTCTTTCTCTCTCTCGCGCTTTCTCACTCACTCTCTCTCTCGCTCTCTCTCTCTTATGCTTTCTCTCTCTCGCTCTTTTTCTCTCTCTCGCTCTTTCTCTCTCTCTCTCTCTCACTCTTTTTCTCTCTCTTGCTCTTTCTCTCTCGCTCTCTCTCTCCCTCTCTCTCTCTCTCTCTCTCTCTATTTATTAATATAGAAGCATTTTTACATGTGGATGACCTCATATTTGGTCGAAAGTAACAAAAGACTTTCTGGAGTCTGAGAGCACCCTCTTCCAAATACACGATCTCAGGGAGGACCCCGATTGGCTAGAGTTGCTGTGATAGACACGGGAAAGAGCTTAAGCCCCTCCCACTCAGAGACCATGGCCAGCTTTGCTCTCTTAGACTCGTCTTGATTTGAACTTGCAATCTACAGATGATTTCTGTTATTCGTTTGTTATGTTTTGGGGTTTTCCCCCCACTATTGTCTTAAAAGGTGCCAATAATTTTGGACTTTTTTTCCTCCATTGTGCTTGGAGGAATTCTTTTGAATACGTTGGAAACAGACATTGCTGTTGTTCCCAAAATAGTCCTGTCGTTCTTTTTAGTTACATTGCAACGTTGGAATTTTTGCAATAAAGCTTTAATATTTTTGAATAAACATGTAAATCTCCTTATATTCGCTCACTTGTTGCTCCCTGAACTGCAACCTGATTGGCTGGGAGTTTAAAACAACAAACCCAGTTGGCATTGTTCTGAAAAGTATTTTTTTTTAATCTAAGCGTCCCCTCGAACAAAACAAACGCTTACGGCAATGTTTATAAACCGTGCACAGTTTAGTGAAGGTTTCTGAGAACCTGTTGCACACTTAGAAAATAACGTTCAAATAACGTTCAAATAACATTCTCTGGTAGGATTCATTAAGAACACTGCAGGAGCTCACGGAGGTTAGAGGTCAGGCTGGTTGGTGTTAAACACGCACGCACACAAACTGGTGGGCTACTGGGATGGACACATGGTTATGATTGAGCGGATTGAGGTGGCATCCTTTCATCTCAGAACGAGTGTGTCTGAACCCTGAGCTCTGCTCTGACCTCACGTTTTATCTGCGCATTTCTTCCTCATTGCTCATCTGCTTTTCTCCTTCCCTTCTCTCTCTCTCTCTACACTTCATCCCATCTGCTTTGCGTCTCGCACAGTGAGTGGGAGCGATATCTGGACTTAGCTGTTGTTATGGAATGTGCGATATGGATCGTCCCCACTGAATAATCAGAACCAATCGATTCGATGTTATAAGGACGGCGTACGGGATGCTGAAACCACACAAACACAGAGGCTTCAGGTGCAGACGTCGTTTTGGGTCGAGGGGAAATGTACGGGCGGCTCGCCAGGGTGCAGGGAGATATTAGATACGACAGCATGATATCGCTAAAATCTTTTTGAACTGCTGCATCACAAACACCTCTTCAACCTTGTGATCTCCGTCCATCTGTTTTCTGCACCGCTTATCCTACACATAGTCACAGGGAGCCTGGAGCCCATCCCAGGAACACGGGGTGTTCGGTGGGAAACTTCACCTTCACTACAGAGTCCCCAATCCACCTACAGCATGTTGTTGGGAGGTTCGAGGAACCCGGAAGGAACCTACATGAACCTACCTCAAACTTCACATACCGTATCTCACCCTTGAAAACACACTAAACAAATGGAAATAAAATCAAGCGTGGGTTTCCAATGGAATGGCCATTTTCTTTAAACCCATCTTTCCTAAGTCTCACGCTCTTGGTGGCCTACAAAGAGAGAACCTAGTTTAAACCTATGTTTAGACTATCCAGGTAGCACTGAGGAACGGAAGGCGCCACCGAAGCAGTGTTCACCTTATAACTGGATCTACTGTACAATTACAATCAGCTTAATTAAAGCTCTGAGAACTAATTAAAGGGAAGTTTGTTTTGGTGTTATTCTGAGAGGACGCAAAGCAGAGTCACCCACCTGAAGCTGCTTCTGGCTTGAAATCAAGGAGATCGAAGATGTAGAAGACGGATGAACCAGGCGACTGGAACAGGTTTGTGGTTGGTCATGTGAACAGTCACATGATCAAATTTTTGTGAAAGAAAGAGGTTCTTGGCTACATGTATTTGAGTTGCCATAGCGAATTTTAGAAGTCTGACTTATTAAATACTAGACTAGACTACTGAGAACGTCTGATCTTGGTGCCACTTTCCAGATGTGTGCTGAACGGTGAGCTACTTACTACCTACTACCTAGCGAGCACATCTGCTCATGAGCGCTATTTACTCTATTCTGTATTCATGCGCCAACAGATGTTAGTAATTAGCTGTCATCACTCTGAATCACAGGGTAGAAGAAGGTCAGAAGGCCATCTTCCCACCCAGAAAGCCCAAGTCTTACTCTTCCAGATTTGGACATCTGGTGGTATCTTCGGGATTCAAACTTGTGGAATCATTTTTGCATATAATAAAACCATGTACAATTTTTTCGCTTATCACGGTGGTAACTTTGGTAAGGAGGAGGTTGTGGTTAGATAAGACAGCTACAGTATCGGCGCCACGAGGGGGCCCCAGGCGGCCCGGCCATCTATATCACTGTGCCCCCTCATCTCTGGTATGGACCCCACCCCACCCCCTGAATGTGATTTTAGCTGCTAGGACTCAGCACCACGCCAGGAATACTGATTATTACGGAGCCCCCCTAGTGCCAGGTTAAAAAAAAAAAGCAGTGTGCAATCCATGCTCTCGGTTTAGCAATCCGTGCTCGCGGTTTAGCAATCCGTGTTCTCGGTTTAGCAATCCGTGCTCTCGGTTTAGCAATCCGTGCTCTCGGTTTAGCAATCCGTGCTCTCGGTTTAGCAATCCATGTTCTCGGTTTAGCAATCCGTGCTCTCGGTTTAGCAATCCGTGCTGACGGTTTAGCAATCCGTGCTCACGATTTAGCAATTCGTGCTCTCGGTTTAGCAATCCGTGCTCTCGGTTTAGCAATCCGTGCTCTCGGTTTAGCACCCCCTAGTGGCAGGTTAAAAAAAACCATGATTTATAGTAATGACATACGCTTCCAAAAGCCCGTTTCCGCTTCAGGGTTTTAACGGGAGAAAATGTAAAAAATATATTCAGTTGTATTGGTTTCATGTCCACTCAATACAATATTAAGACAATACACATTATGTCCTTTTGGTGTGTTTATTTCTTGAGAAATAGAATAGGGAATTACTGCGAATGTCCAATATAAACCCAATTTTAGCACGGTGCTCACGCGCTAAACCGAGAGCACGGATTGCTAAACCGTGAGCACGGATTGCTAAGCCGTGAGCACGGATTGCTAAACCGAGAGCACGGATTGCTAAACCGTCAGCACGGATTGCTAAACCGTCAGCACGGATTGCTAAGCCGTGAGCACGGATTGCTAAACCGTCAGCACGGATTGCTAAACCGAGAGCACGGATTGCTAAACCGAGAGCACGGATTACACTCGGCTTTTTTTTTTTTTACCTGGCACTAGGGGGGCTCCGTAAATTATGAATGAAGAGTAGAAGTTGACTAAAACAAATACTTAACGTCATGACGTACAGTCATGCTGTAAAATTTATTTGCGCGTGCACCAGGAGGATGCTCATGTGAGCCACGATTGGCCAGAAAGAAAGAGAACCAGAACTATAATCAAGCAGCCGTCTATATTGTCTAATGTCAAAAGATTCATTTCTTTTGCTTTTAAATGTAAAAAAAATGGTTTTAACCCTCATTGTATTCCCGTTTTTTTACTAAATGCACCTGAAATCTAACTGCAGTTACACGTTTCTTTGTATCCTGATTACAGGTACATAACACCGTGACAGGTATTCCATTACTCCCCGAGCCTGCAGACCGCCGACCGGGTCAGAAACCTTTGCACCACCGCCGACATCTGGAGCGCAAAAGAGATTAACCGTCGTCATATCTTTGGCTCGTAGATTCAAATGCTAGAACCGTAGCTTAAATGACTTAGATCTGACAACCTGGTCCATCTTATTCAACCGAGGCATGAAAACGAACCCGCAAGCATTCCTGAAATGTCTTCTTAAACCGAGACCACGCTGTTCATGTTTGGCTCATTGGTGTCCCAGTGGATCACAGCTGGAGGGACATGGAGAGGAAAAGTGGAGTTTTAACAGCACGTTAAGTGAAGCGGCTCTCCGTTACGAGCCGGTCAATCCTACAGAGAGAAACATGTTAAAGACCTGCTCCAAAAAGTCCATTTCTTCCACTTTATCCTCCAAGGCTAATGTACTTACAGTGACTCCACTTCAATTCACCCCCCCCCCATTCTCGTTCTGTTTTTCACTTACAGGCACCGCTCACACACCTCTCGCTCTCTGTCATGGCTTGTTTGGATAAGAGTATTGGTTTGGTGCTCTATTGTTTCCACTGATGGATGGTTCTTCTTCTCAGCCACTGCTGGCAGAAGAGACATGTTTTCACACTAGATACATTTCCTTAGTGGTTAGCACGTCCACCTCTCACCTCCAGGGTCCGAGGTTCGAGTCCCACCAGGGCCATGTGTGTGCGGAGTTTGCATGTTCTCCCCGTGTGTCGGGGGTTTCCTCCGGGTACTCCGGTTTCCTCCCCCAGTCCAAAGACATGCATGTTAGGCTGATTGGCAAGTCTAAAGTGTCCGTAGTGTATGACTGTGTGTGTGAGTGTGTGTGTGATTGTGCCCTGTGATGGACTGGCACTCTGTCCAGGGTGTACCCTGCCTTGTGCCCGATGCCTCCTGGGATAGACTCCAGGTTCCCCGTGACCCTGAAAAGGAGTAAGCGGTTGAAGATGGATGGATGGATGGATGGTTCTTTTGTGGACGTCCGCTATTGAGAAACATCTCCATGGAGAGTGAGGAAGAGACAGGAAGGTAAAAGATAATGTTTATTCCAAAAAAAAAACTTGTTCTAACAGCACTGGTAACCTTGGTGTTGTTCTGGACAAGCAGCTACAGTATCATTCGCTTGTCATTCGTTCCTACGGTACTGTAGCTAACAATGATCTGGTAGTGTAGCATCACTGCACAGTACAGAAGGTGCTAATTTTTGCATACCTGTAATCCTCTGCAGTGGTTGTATCCTTATTATTTGAACATTTAATATATTTGTTTTGTTAGATGGAGCGTTCTTTCTTAGTATAAGCAGCGATGGAGTGGCGTCACCGTACAGTAAGCTTCGGCTCCACCGTGACCCTGACCAGGATAAAGCACTTACTAAAAGTGAGTGAGTGTTAGCATAAGAATGTGTTGTTAGTTTATCTTTGCAGAGTGCGTAGCACTGACACATTGTCTTGTGTTTGTTTTGTGTTTTTGTGAAGCTTGTAATTTGTTACATCTGCTTGTTTTCCCTGTATTTGGCAGTTCTGTGGCTAACCACAATGCCTGTTGTTGTGCTGCAAGTGTGCATTGCCAATAAAAGAGCAAGTGTATTGTTTTCACTGGTCAAACTTGTCCTCTCCAAATTCAACATCAGGAGGATCTGGCCATTTTTATCCATCTCAGATGCTTGTTCAGTCCCTTGTCAACTCAAGACCACAGCAGGTCTTCCAATGCACAGCAACTGACCACTACAACTGATCCAGAATGCAGCTGGATGACTTGCTTTTAACATCCCAGAGATTCCCAAATCACCTCATTGATAAGCTACATCCATTGGTTTCATGTAATTGCCCGGGTCAGATTTAAATCCAGAAATGGACCTCCACCTACAACACCTGAAGGTACTTAACACACCTTGCTATACTATACACCACGCTCCCTTGGAGCTTCTCAAGCACGTCTCGATTGGACCCACCATTTCTCAAGATGCATGGAAGACTTCCACCAAAA
>JAFFST010054688.1:6337-19535 GCA_022414735.1 Noturus placidus | reverse complement strand
ATCTTGTATAGTAGCACTACTTGTATTGTTCCCTGCTTGATATCACTTTGCTTGTATCTCTCATTTGTAAGTCGCTTTGGATAAAAGCGTCTGCTAAGTGAATAAATGTAAATGTAAATGAGTAAGCGGTAGAAGATGGATGGATGAGGACTACAATCGCTATTATGTTTCTATTATGTTTATGTTTCTTCCTCATATAATCTCAGGGAGTTTTTTCCTCGCCACCGCCGCGTCTGGCTCGCTACATGAGAAATGAATATTCTGAATTGATATATTTCTGTCAAGCTGCTTTGGGACTACATCCATTGTTAAAAGCGCTATACAAATAAATCTGAATTGAATTACTGACGCAAATTCCTTGTATGCTTGTCATATCGCTAACTCGGCGATAAAGTGGTTCTGATTGCGGGAATGTTCAAGATAGCAATCCAGTGCTCTGGGCAAGCAACATCCCTGAAAAGACGCGGCGTCTGAGTGAAGGGTAAGCTAGAGATGGCTTTGTTTGCAGGCGAAGATCAATGTAGAGCTTATGAAAATGGCAGCCGTGTTGGACGTAGCTTTCTTAAATTTAGATTTAAGCTTCTATAAACAAATAAAATCATGACGCACATGAATTGACTCCAACTTCCCATACCATGTTATTCAGAATGTTGTATATCCTATAGTAGAACTGTAGCATTATAAACTCAGGCCCGTGCTAATCTAGATCAGAGGAAGCTAGTAGCTGGATAACAGGAGCATAGCGGTTATCTTGCCAAGAACAGTGAGCTGGCTGTTTTTCCGCAGTTGCTCCGCCGTTGCTCCGTCCATTACGATGCAGCTCTGGAATGTAAATATTTACATGCAGGGGAAGGTCAGACGCTCTTTAATTGCTTCATTTAAACATGCGCTATTTACAAGTGATCCAACCAGACAAGCACAGAGTGAAGCGGGACACTGGGCCAACGTGACTCTGTCCTCGCAGGAAGGTCCTTGGCTCAGAATGTATGTGAATATTTCTGCTAATCCAGTCTGGAGGACGCCATCCAAGAACCATCAGCACGTAGAGCTCAGAGGGTCTTCGTTAGATAAAGACGGAGTATGACTGAATGGAAACAAACAATGGTGCCATGTACTATACAGTATGGAACTCCACAACTCAATGGTCAGGTCCATTCAAATTGACACAGTTTAGTGTGAATGCTATGCTAAACTGGATGAAATGCTAGCAGTAAAAAAAAAAATGAACAGTTAACAGTTGAACCTTTTCCTAATGGGAAACATTAACTTGGAGAGTTCTGCAAGAGAACAGACTTGGGTGAGAAGGACAACACGCTCTCTAACTGTCAATCAGGGGCACTAACCACTGGCATCTATGAGCACATGAATACTGAAGTCTGTGGCGTCACATGATTTGGAGGAAGCATGTCCTAGCAATCGTCTGATGTGTGATAGAGAAAAGGTAGGAAATGGCAAATGGTCAAATGGGGTCTTGGGGAGAGAACCAAGGTTTAAAAAATGTATATATATATATATATATATATATATATATATATCTCAAAGGTCGCGGCTCAGTGGTCTTCATCCACTGTTAATGGGCCCATAAGCCCTGAGACCAACTCTTCAGACCTGCTAGTCAAGTCACTGACTAGCATGATTTTGGCTCGATATTAAAGGAATTGCTTAGTCGTGTAAAATGGGAGATTTATGAATAGATTTCTATGAGAGAAAGAGAGAGAGATTCCCACTGTGCCATACTACAAAGCGCCTCAATCACCCATAGAGACTCCCATCTCCATGAGGTCACTTTTGACATCTGCAAGGTTGTAACATTTGACCCTAGTCTAGAACTGGGCATCAATCACATTCACATGTACTCTAGATGCTTGTACACACTTGGTGCACACTTCAGACTTTGCTAGCATTATGTTCCAATTAGAAGGCAGCTAGCTTGGTAAATAAATAGTAAATGGCGCACTTATATAGCTTTACACTGTGTCTCATTCACCCATTCACACACACACCAATGGTAGCAGAGCTGCCATGCAAGGTGCTAACTTGCCATCGGGGGCAACTTGGGTTCAGTGTCATCCGGGTCGGGATTCGAACCACTAACCCTACGATTAGTGGATTAGTGGACAACCCGCTCTACCGACTGAGCCACAGCCGCCCCGATCCATTCAAATAGCTTGCTAGGTAGGCCGCATTTTTGGCCTGCTCTCAATATAAAAGCTATTTCTTACATTTTAAGGCAGCATCCCATGTGTCATCCTTGGTGTATTTCTTGTCAACAAAAAATGGCAGACGAAACTAAGGCGTTGTTTACCAATTGAAGCGTTTAAACGCTAGCTCTGTCATATTCGCCTTCATATTTATGTTTCTGGATGTCAGAAGACATGAAACATCACAGCTAATGTACAGTAGCTAGCTTGTGCAGCTAACTGGCTAAGATGTTCTGCACCAGGACAATAGATGCCACTGAATGAGCCACACCAACAAGCTACAAACTACAAGTCACACAAACACCTTGTGCTAGTTGCTAGTGTGAACATTGGGTTTCTTTTGGCGTTACTGTGTTGCTAAAGTGAATCAGCTAACGTGCTTTCTAGTACACAGTCCTGGAGATAAGTTTTCGGGTCTCCTCCCTTACAGACAGACCAGCTTCCTGCAGATTTTTCCACTTTCCCTCGGGCGTTTGTGTGTTGTGTGTTTTAAGCGAGAGTTTTAGCTAGCACTCCGGCCCTGCTGTCTGTGCCTGTCTGCCTGGGCGGTTCCGGAGATGCGCTCTCCTCAGCCTTCTCCAACCCACCTGAGAGCTTTCAAACCATACACGAGTGTTTACCAGACCCAGAATCAAATACACACCCCATCATAATCGGCATCTCGATATCCCATGAGTGGCAGCGTGCTCTGTGAAGATGGGTTCTGTTTTTCTGTAACATTCTTTCGGGAGCGTTCTTCCTCCGAGCTTCTAGAGCTGTTGGCCATGTTATATCGGGAAGGTTTTGAGGAGAGGGAGAGACCCTAAGAGAAAAGATTGAAGGCAGCATGGATTTGAGAGACAAAAGTGAAAGAGGAGGTAAAAGAGAGACGAGAGAAGGTGTTACCAGAAAAGGAATGGGGTTTTCTTCAGGTGACGTTTTCTCCCATCACCTCAACAAGGACTTTTCTAGTGTTACGCTCATCTAAAAATTGCAACTCTAAATATCCGACCGAAAAAAACCTCCCAAAGAATTCCCTTTTGGAAAGTCAGGAAGGTCTCGTCAACCCTGAGGTCAGCATGTGACGTCAGATCAACATGGCAGCAGATCAGTGTAGCACTTTTTCAATCAAATCATTGATTGGACCATGGACCATAGTTCCAGGGACCTTTTCATGACCAGCTCCAGGTTTGGTTTTTATTTATTTATTTATTTATTTATTATTCAGACCCGGAACTATTGTGGGTGGAGCTTCTCGCACTCAACATTGCATATCGGCCAAATGTGAACTTTTTTCACACACTTTTATTTATTTATTTATTTATTTATTTATTTATTTATTTAAATGTGTTTAGCTAACTGGTTAGCTGTGTTTTAGATCTGCGGTTGTATAACTGGCAAACTTCACCGATTGGCCGGGAAATCAGCCTCGGTCTACTGGCTAAAAAAGGTCAACAGTTAACTCCTGAAATTGTTTTCCTCGTGATTAGATTCCATTCAACATACTTATAGGAACTTATCAAATAACTCTGACAATGTTGTGATGTCTATCACTTTAATAGAATAAAACGTAGTGATGCTCCACAGGTCGTATTTTGTGAACCGCAGGCTTAGAGAATGAGTAAACCAAATGTTTGCCATTTCTGCGGAGCTCGTTTGTTATGTAATCGATAGCCTGGTTTGTTTTTGTGACTTTCCAGCCTTCTGACCGCTCGACTGTGTTTTCGAGACAGAAAATGTCCGACAAGTGCTTTGGGATACGGCTTACTCGGTTACGCGTACAAAGCAAACACAGGAAACACGATCCGAAGTGCAAATAAGCGATGGCGTTGTGTATTTTCGAATGTCTCTGCATTCTGGACCGCGTTTGGATGTTTGTGTTTGTGAATAAATCTGTCATCCTGCTGGTGTTACGGTTAACTGTGTACGGTTTGAAGGAGAAACGGTTTGTCTGCTGCCAGAGACGGTTCGAGTCGAGACTCAAAAAGTACTGACGGTAAAGTACGTGGGTAAAAGAGTGGGTAGCGGGTCAAAATCTTACCCGGTGTAAAGAAACGAGGTATCCATTTACCTCAACGAAATATACTAGCGCTGTGGCTCAAACCGCGTGCTTACGTACTGTTCTAGGCTGTTATTGAATATTATTGAACACTACCTGGATTTCATGTTACAGTTAGTGTCCAGAACCTGTCCAGAATCGTGTCCAGAACCTGTGGAGTCCAAGCTCGGGGGATGTTCAATATCTTAAACATTTAATATTCGAGATTCTGCGCTATTTCCAGCTTCTGATTTGAATGTAAGTGAAAATCGTGGGAAATTCTCTCAAATTTGCAAGCAAGGGAGCGTTTCTCTCATGTACGGGTTCTGAGTGGGAACACAAACCGGTCACTTGTCCAGGACCTGTGTAGTCCAAGCTCGGGGGATTTCCCGGGAGTGTTTCATTCTTTTGAATGTTGGTAGAAACGTTGCTCGTGTAGTGAGGTGGAAAATTAAAAAAAACGGTACAGGAAAAAGAAGAGACGAAAGGAGATGGAGAAAGGAAGTCCGCCAGTCTAACCTAGACGTCGGTTCTGTTCGGGTCGACGTTCGTGCCAGGTCTCAGTAACACACCAGCCGGTAGTGTGTAGAGCCCTTCCCAATTCGAATCTCCCTGACTCAATCTCATTCACGCTTTCAGACTTCAGCCAGGACGCTGTTCCATTGAACGTCCACCAACCCCCCACTCCCCACCCTCACCCCCGCGACCCCAGTCCCCACCCCCCTCAAGTTCAAGCTCGTCACGCTCATTTTAAAACCGTCCTTTTCCATTTCATGCTCTTTTGTTTCTTCTGGGACTATATTTAGGCGGAGACCCACAGGAAGTCCACATGTTCGAAAGGCCCCTGATTGGAGCCGTGATCAAAAAGAACTCGGCGGTTAAACTTTTGCCAGAAACTTCCTCGCTGGCTGACGCAGAACATCCATTACAATGACATCCGATACGCTTTATGCACAGTTTAGAAGTAATTGGAATTGACTCCTGAAAGGTGTAGGAGGCATGAAATTCCCTAAATGGCATGC
Organism: Noturus placidus; assembly: GCA_022414735.1. Classification (NCBI taxonomy): domain Eukaryota; kingdom Metazoa; phylum Chordata; class Actinopteri; order Siluriformes; family Ictaluridae; genus Noturus; species Noturus placidus. The sequence continues at coordinate 14,295 of JAFFST010054688.1, read as the reverse complement.
TGCGATTGTACAAACTACAAAATTCCTACAATCGCACTCGGGCTTCGTGTTTATTCTGCTTATCGTTACCGCGTGCGGAAATCTGACACGGCTAGACAGGCCGAGCAGTTCTATATTTTCCGTCCCTTTCAAAGGGTCCTGAAAACAACTATCTCAAAGGATTCGGTTTAAAACGTATCATCAGTCAGAAGAGCAAACCTAAAGGTTAGGTTTAGCATAGCATCTTGTAGACGATTGCGGAATAATAGAGAACAGTAACGATATTATGCGTTAAAAAAAAATAAAAAAGAACCCGATCCCATGAAAGACAGAAGGCAATCTGTTTGGAGTTAAGACGCTGTAAGGAAAGGGATGAATGCTAAACCCGTCCCTATCTCCAAACGCTGGGACGATTATTAAGCATCGAAACGAAGACGTATGAGGAAACTGGATACGAATGCGTAAAGGTTTTAATTTGAAAAAATAAATAAATAAAATCAGTATAATAATACAGAACTGAGAAGACGCACATGAGGTAACTATTTAAGCGAAAAACACGAGACGCAATGAAAAACGGCCCGAGAAACATGAGACGAGAAGCGAAAACATGCAATGACAGAGAACGCAAACCGGAACTATATAACCAGTGTGATGAAGTAATAAGAAGAGACATGTGACCCGAATAACAGACTGAACTAACAAAAAACAGTGAACTAACAGAGGAGGAGGAAGTTAAATGAAATTACTTGAAAAAAAAAAAATAAATAGAAATACGACACAAGCATGTGAAAACAAGCAACGCTCGCCATTATGGGAACTTTCCATATACGCTAGGAAACTCAATAGAGCTCTCCGTAGAGTACAGCTCAATGACTGGCCTTCCTGAGACCCTGTTTCTATCTAAAGGGCATCCATTTTCCATACCACTTATCCTACACAGGGTGGTGGGAGAGCCTGGAGCCTAACCCTGGGAGCACACCCTGGACAACCCATCACAGGGCACAATCATTGTGAAGGGCATTCACACACTGTGGACAATTTGGGAATGCCAATCAGCCTACAGCGCATGTCTTTGGACTGGGGGAGGAAATCTGAGTACCCGGAGGAAACCCTGCCGGACAGGGAGAACATGCACTCTATACGCACACAGGGTGGAGGCGGGATTGGAACAACCAACATCTAGAGTTGTGAGGCAAACATGCCAACCACTAAGCCACTGTGCCCACAACAAGAAATAATAATAATAATAATAATAATAATAATAATAATAATAATAATAATCCGACCAATTCAGGAGCCATCGCTCCCCCAATCCTTCTTCTGAGCACACCTGTTTCCTCCAATCAGCACTCCAATCAGTCCAGATGTGACATCGATCACGCTCACCTCGTTATGCGTTATGCGTTATGCATGGGCGGCTGTGGCTCAGTCGGTAGAGCGGGTTGTCCACTAATCCACTAATCGTAGGGTTGGTGGTTCGAATCCCGGCCCGGGTGATCCCATGCCGAAGTGTCCTTGGGCAAGACACTGAACCCTAAGTTGCCCCCGATGGCAAGCTAGCACCTTGCATGCAGCTCTGCTACCATTGGTGTGTGAGTGTGCTCTCATTTGTAAGTCGCTTTGGATAAAAGCGTCTGATAAATGTAAATGTAATGTAAATTTCACCCGGTTCATCAAAGGCGAGCATTTCTTGTTCTTTTGAGTCGGTCGAGCCACGCCTGCATACCGTTTGTGAGTTTGCCCGAGGATTGGGATTTATTAATAAAGAAGCTCACGATCGCATCCACCCGCCTGTGACACACGTCAGGCGTGTTGACAGATATCACTTACCACCTCTCATGGCTCTCTTAACACCACGGTATGAATAAATAGAGTGTTAACTTTCGACTCTTCGCAGGGACACATCTGAAAGCTGGAATTTCATCCCCACTCGAGTTCATCAGAGTTCATCCGGATAAGCGAGACAAATAAAATGTGCTTCAAAAAACAAACCTTTCTCACACTGGGTCTGGGAACGAGACGGGCGCTCAGATCGGGTCGGGGAAGTAGCCGTCATCCGGTTCGTGGCGTACATTTCCCACGATTCCTCACCACACTCCTTTGACAGCGTAGTTAGGAGAATGAAGGGTGAGAATCTGTTCAGCTCATGTGACGTCTCTCAAATTAGCGCCGGAGTCTTGCGGCCTTTCAGGTTCGGTTGCAGCGAGTTGGTGTGTTAGCGTGTCTGGGAATGTGTGTGTATGTGTATGTGTCACCTAGCGAAGAGGTTATACTCCAGGAGCCATGACAGACCAACAGAGGGTACGTTGTGACACCAAATGAGGTCAGTTTTATATCTGACCTCACTTTGGTGCTTTTTATATCGGCTGAGAAATGAAAGGCAGATAGTCTCCATGCTTGTGTCATCACGTAATTAGGTTACGGGGTCCGTCTATCAGGCCGTGGTCACGGGATACCGCGTAACACGATTCTTCCGAAACTGCACATCGTTCATCTCAACCCAGATCTATCAGTCTATTCAGCGGCGCAGCACTCTCCCGGAACTACAGCACAATCAGACGTCTCCTTCGGTTTGGTCTCGCTCCTGTTTGTCAGTACATAATAAATATCACCGAATCCACAGCCGGGTCTGCTTGGACCGCCAATTTCCTTCAGGAGATGACTCACATGACTCAGTGCAATAAATCAAAACCCTGCCTCAGATCTGTCCTACTCAACAAGCAGATGGTGATGTCATCAGCATGAGATTGTCATCACGTGATTATTCAAGTAATACCCAGAATCACTGGGTTCAATTCATCAGCTCCAGTTTGTCCATGTCTGTCATCAGACTACCATGGCCATGCCCGTTTCTCCCGGGCCATGCTCTACTGGCCATGCTCTTCCTCACCTGCTTCCTGTTTGGCCCTTATTTCTTTCACCTCTTGTTTTTTTGTTAACTCTGAACTGTCTTTTATTGTTTATTTGTTTTTTGTTTTTTTCCCTTGCTGGGGTTTCAGTTACGGTCGGTTTTCTGCACCGGTCCAATCTCCGTCCCTGTCCAGTTATTGGTTTGTTACCTGATTGTGCTCACCTGTTCTGTGTTAATCGTTGATTAGATTGTCTATGCATGACCATTGTTCAGTGACTCTTACTGTGCTTTTTTGTATCGTTACGTCCAGGACTTGGTTTCCTGTTTCCACATTGTGTTTTTGTTTTACTTTGATTACAGATTATTTGTACATAGTGAGTTTACGCACATGCATCGTGCAAGGATCTACCTGGACACACACACACACATACACACATTTGGAATATATGACTCAGCCTTTTCTTTAAAAAAATATTGAGTCAGTGCTAATACTGTGTCCAGGGTCAGGAAATCCACACACACACACACACACACTGACCTGGGAAAAGCTGAGCCCGTTCAGTGGATGACACTGCTCCTCAACGTTCTCCACAGCTCCAGTCTTCTTGCCCATGCGCTCAGCCTCGCGGGCGAGGAACAGGTCAAGAACAGGCGCTCCACGCCACCTCACGTCCCACTCCGTTAGTGAGTTCACCATCAGCATCACCCAGACAGGCCGTTTGCGCTCCCAGTCTCCCGCAATGGCCTTGAACAGGTAGTCAGCATAGAAGCGCTGCTCGGTCTTCACCCACGCCGGCATCATGTGCCTCACGTAGTCCAGGTGGCGCTTCAATCGGAGGTAGATGTCCCGAGGCAGCAGACTCCTCAGGTTCTCGCCATTAGGTAAGAGCTGACAGCTGGCCAGCTTGGACACGGTCACAGGGTCGGTGAGGTCGAGCTCGAAGAACACGCTTGTGCTGCTCTGAAATGCACGCTTCGAGCTCTCAGGCACAAAGTCCCACACACGTGTGTACGGCACATGGATAGTACCGAACAGGTAGGAGGGCGGCTGAGGGCGAGGACGCTTTACCGTCCACAGGAACGAGTTCAGCTCTCTCTGAGGACGAGGACACACGAGAGTCACGGTGTCAGAGGTAAGTACAATCATTTCACAAACCTTTTGAATGTAGAGTTAAAACCACGAGTTTTCAGTGCATTTCCAGGTGAAGTTGGGGAAACCACTTGAAGCATTCGCCGTGTCGAAATATTTCACTCGCATTTGTTTGATTTATTCATCGCAAACTTTTGAAAGTCGGTCCGTTTTAACAATAAACCTGACTTGCAATGGGGGGGAATACTTTTGATTGCATAATATATTATAATAATTTTATTATAATTTAATAATAAAACATATTTTAAATATAAAAATTTAATTAAAAAAAACACATTCTAATACTTTATTATTATTATTGTTGTTTAAAAACTATATTAAATAGTCACTGTTATAATTACTATTGAAACAATTGTTTTTTGGTTTTTAAAATAATAATTGAAAAAATAATAAAATAATCATTTAAATAATCTCTTTTGGGGAAAAAGTTGATTAAATCAAATGAACATTCCTTATTGTGCAGCTAATTTAAATAAAACCTAACATTATTCGGCTTGTTTTTAAATGCTTTGACTCATTTCAAGCTTTAAATAATCTAATTAATAAATTCTATTCTTTTACAATAAAATGCTTAAAATGCTATTGATCATTTTTTAAATATTTCTCAATAAACAATCATTAAAATTACAAAATAAAAGTTTCGAAATAGGTTTTTATAAACCAAAATATATCTGGGTTGTAGTCATCTATATAGGAAGTATTTTCTATTATATATATATATATATATACTGTATATATATATATATATAGAGAGAGAGAGAGGGAGAGAGATAGATAGATAGATAGATAGATAGATAGATAGATAGATAGATAGATAGATAGATAGATAGATAGATGAATATATATTATATTTAAGATATTGTCACAATGTAAAACGGGATAAGTTCATTTAACTCAAAAAATCTGAGGAAACTCAAAGTTTTACCTCAAAATGTTTAAGTTGATAAATGAATTTCTTTAAGCCAAATCCACTTAACTATAACAAGTCTGACTGTTTCTACTGCATGGAGTTCTGAACACGACAGACCTTCCTTCTGAGCTGAAATGTGTGTCTCAAGTCACGTTCAATGATTTCTACATTATAACTTATTTTTTTTCCCAAACTGAGGAAAGAAACAGCAAGTTGCAACCCAGTTCTTTCTGTCGGTGCGTCTCAACCATGTGACCAGGTCTAGCATTTTACAGTGAATCGAGAGAAGATCATTTCTGACTGAACATCACAGGCACGTCTGATTGCAAACCCAATTGATTAGACTTGTGTCCGTTTCAAGCGACTATCGTACAGCTTGATCCGAGCGTGACGTTCACCGTGTGAGGAAATCACTCTGAGCTAGCGAGGCGTTTAGACGTCTTTATGCAGTCTGACTTTTCATTGCTGGGTTCTTTAAACTAGTTCCTTACACTGCATCATACCTGCAGACGCAAATCAAGGCAAGCTGGTTAGAACGTCAGTAAAAGAATTCGGACAAGCAAACTCCTGGATTCGGATGTGGAGAGCGGCGATGGTTTTAGACAGGACAGTGATGTCTGATGGGTTTTTCCCAGACCGCCTTCCACATGCCGTTAAATCTATATTTAACATTACATTGACTTTTACGGCATTGTGCAGACACCTTTATCCAGAGCGACTCACTGAAGTGCTTTGGAGTCTCTATCTTCAGATCAATAAATCCCTAAACATGGAGTTCTCCATGAAGTGAAATGATGATAGAGAAAGGGCTATGATTCCGCTGAGAGAGAATAGACTGTCATTAATAAAACTGTTAAATGAGTATAAAGGCTTCTAGTTTAATTCAGAACTGGCTCTCGGTTCTCAGGCGTCTCGGCTAAGCGTCTGCGTTTGGTGTGAGGGGGACGTTGTGATAGCGGAAATGTTACAGCTTGAGCCATTGTAAATAAAGCTTGTACAATTCAAACCGCGTGTGAACAGCCCTGAGAAAAGAGTCTCAGATATACAGACACACAGATATACAGACACACAGATATACAGACAGACAGACAGACAGACAGACAGACAGACAGACAGACAGACAGATAGATAGATAGATAGATAGATAGATAGATAGATAGATAGATCCTACTATTTGTCTAAACATCAAAGCGAGTCCTGCGGGGTCCGGTGATGATGGTGGTGATGGTGGTGGTGATGGTGGTGGTGATGATGATGATGGTGGTGATGGTGATGGTGGTGATGATGATGGTGATGATGGTGGTGATGGTGATGATGATGCTGGTGATGATGGTGGTGATGATGATGGTGATGGTGGTGATGGTGGTGATGATGATGGTGGTGATGGTGATGGTGGAATGGTGATGATGATGGTGATGATGGTGGTGATGGTGGTGATGATGATGGTGGCGATGGTGATGATGATGGTGGTGATGGTGGTGATGATGGCGGTGATGGTGGTGATGGTGATGATGGTGGTGATGATGATGGTAGTGATGGTGGTGATGGTGGTGATGATGATGGTGGTGATGAAGATGGTGATGGTGGTGATGATGATGGTGGTGATGATGATGGTGATGGTGGTGATGGTGATGATGGTGGTGGTGGTGATGGTGGTGATGGTGGTGGTGATGATGATGGTGATGATGGTGGTGATGGTGATGATGATGGTGGTGATGGTGATGGTGATGATGGTGGTGATGGTGGTGGTGATGATGATGGTGATGATGGTGGTGGTGGTGATGGTGGTGATGGTGGTGGTGGTGGTGATGATGATGGTGGTGGTGGTGGTGATGGTGGTGGTGATGGTGATGATGATGGTGGTGGTGGTGATGGTGGTGATGATGATGGTGATGATGGTGGTGATGATGATGGTGGTGATGGTGGTGATGTGATGGTGGTGATGGTGATGATGATGGTGGTGATGGTGATGGTGATGGTGATGATGGTGGTGATGGTGGTGGTGGTGGTGATGGTGGTGATGATGGTGGTGATGGTGGTGATGGTGATGGTGGTGATGGTGGTGGTGGTGATGGTGGTGATGATGGTGGTGATGGTGATGATGATGATGTTGGTGATGGTGATGGTGGTGGTGATGATGATGGTGGTGATGGTGGTGATGGTGGTGGTGATGGTGATGATGATGGTGGTGATGGTGGTGATGGTGGTGGTGATGATGGTGGTGATGATGATGGTGATGATGGTGGTGGTGGTGATGATGATGATGGTGGTGATGGTGGTGATGATGATGGTGGTGATGGTGATGGTGGTGATGATGGTGGTGATGGTGGTGATGGTGATGGTTTTGGTGATGATGATGGTGGTGATGGTGGTGGTGATGGTGATGGTGATGGTGGTGATGGTGATGGTGATGGTGATGATGGTGGTGATGGTGGTGGTGGTGGTGATGGTGGTGATGGTGATGATGATGGTGGTGATGGTGATGATGATGGTGATGATGGTGGTGATGGTGATGGTGATGGTGGTGATGGTGGGGGTGATGATGTTGGTGATGGTGATGGTGGTGATGGTGATGATGATGATGTTGGTGATGGTGATGGTGGTGATGATGATGGTGGTGGTGGTGATGGTGGTGATGATGGTGGTGATGATGATGGTGGTGATGGAGGTGGTGATGATGATGGTGATGGTGGTGATGATGATGGTGGTGATGGTGGTGATGATGATGGTGGTGATGATGATGGTGGCGATGGTGATGATGGTGATGATGATGATGGTGGTGATGATGGTGATGATGGTGATGATGGTGGTGGTGATGGTGGAGATGGTGATGATGATGGTGGTGATGGTGATGATGATGCTGGTGATGATGGTGGTGATGATGATGGTGATGGTGGTGATGGTGGTGATGATGATGGTGGTGATGGTGATGATGATGGTGATGATGGTGGTGATGGTGGTGGTGATGGTGGTGATGATGGTGGTGATGGTGGTGATGGTGATGATGGTGATGGTGGTGATGGTGATGGTGATGATGGTGATGGTGGTGATGGTGATGGTGATGGTGG
>JAFFST010054686.1:40464-55445 GCA_022414735.1 Noturus placidus | reverse complement strand
GAATAATTTTGCACGCCCAATTTCAGTTTTTTATTTGTTGAAAAAGTTTGAAATATCCAATAAATTTCGTTCCACTTCATGATTGTGTCCCACCTGTTGTTGATTCTTCACAAAAAATTACAGTTTTATATCTATGTTTGAGGCCTGAAATGTGGCAAAACGTCGAACAGTTCAAGGGGGCCGAATACTTTCGCAAGGCACTGTAGGGTGCACTGAATTTTATTTTCAATTCCCTCATGTCTTTTTCTGCAACTTTATCACTAGCACGTTGCACTGCTTTCACGGCTACGGAATTAGCTTACCTATACATAACAGATAAATTCAAACTCCAAACCACATCAAACTAAATTAAACACCTTTAATACAGTTAAAACTTCCAACATTTCAACCCGATAAAAAGTGACGTTAAACCCGTTTCTGTTCATCTATACAGCTGACGCTTCAACCCCTGCAGCGTTTATTTATTTGTAAACCATACAGGAGTGCACGTGATGGGGCAGGTACACATTGGCAATGGTCGCATTGGCGACCATTTGAGTCACCATCTGGAGCCCTGTACGAGTTAAATTATTACATTTGATCATGTCAGTCTGTCCTTTTTTTTTCCTCTACTGTTTCACAATGGGGGTTTTTTTCCCTTGGATTGAGGTGCACTGATTTTGCAGGCCAGTTAAATGCCCTGCTGTTCCATCACGCTGTCTAAAATAGTCACATACAGACTTGGCCCTATACAGACTTATCGTATAGTGACCTTTGAGGGTGGGAATGTCAGTGTTATGTTGTGCTTGTACATTATACACAAAACACAATTTCACAGCCTAGTCAACAAATGATCATCTGTGTTTTTGCTCAGTTACACCCATGCAGGTGTTTAACCTATTAATATTGTGCAATAAGACACTGCTACTGGCTACTGATGAATGAAACAGTTTCTTTGTATGAGGGGCTTCACACAATTTCATTTTTTAAATGATTTTATATAAAAATGACTACTTCTAAATTAGCCGACTCAAGCTGTCATAACACAGTCCCATGCTAAATGGCATGAAATCTAATCAATCATTGACGGTGCCTCAGAGTGGAGAAAAGAACAGGCCACTTACTTGCCCCTCCAGGAGTGCTTGGTTGTGTAGAAACAAGCCAAGTCTTTATTCTCTTTGAGGACGTTCATCTTCCAGCAAGGCCTGCAACAAGAAAACAAAAAGAAGAGTTTAACAAAAAGAAGAGACAAATAAGCATGAACATATAACAGTATGGCAACTGTGACCTTTGTGTGAAGTTCTTTTAGATAATGATTTTTATTGTTAACAGATTTGCATTAATTTGAAGGGTTTATGGTTTATTCTACTGGACTTCCTGTCAACCATCTTGAATTTTATTAAAAGCTGTTTTTGAATTGTTTTTCACTGTAACTCAGCAATGATCTTGCACAAAGACAAATCTGAGGACCACGCCCTGAGGCTATGCAACAAATTTTGTGACAGCATAACAAAATGCTTTCATCCAAGTGTCATTTTTGCTACTCCTGGTCTGAATTGTCATCTTGAGACCTGTGTAAAAAAAAGTTATCAAATGATATTCAAAACTGTTCTCTGATAACGGACTGGCAAAAGCGTGAAACTACAAATCATTCTTGAATACCTTTGCCTATAATTATGGCTCTCCCTTTATTATTGAACAATTGTAGTATGTCTGTGAATGTGCGACTCACAAAGACTTGGTATTTGGCCCCTGAAAATGCTGCTTCTAGCTTTAATGTATTTAAAAAAATATTGTAACACAACATAAGTTCATTCTCCATCATTATTAAAAGAAAATATTCACAGAAAAATCATACAAGCATTATAATGAACTGCAGCATAAGTGTGTTACAGTTTTATAATAGAGAGAATGTCCAATGAACATTTCTGATCTTTCGGGAATTTAACAAAACCCACTGAGATATATCTTGTAAAATATTATTGGATTTTTTGTAGCCTAAATAACAATTCTTGGTTTGAGAAAGATATTGTTTTGAGACATAGTTTGCTTGCTTACTCAGGTCACATTCAACAGAAAATAGAACGCTTTCCAGAGTTAAATAAAGATATGTTCTTACTAATTGATATTTGTTGGTAACCTTTGTGAATAAAAATGACTTACTTTTTCTGATTATTTTGAGCACCAACCAGATATGCCTACAGATACTGGCATAGTGTTAGGCTACACCCGTAATCTACACTGTACTCAGGTGTTCATGAACACCACAAGTAATCAGATGCAATGTTAAAAACAATTAAATCAGTGTCTCTGCAGCTGTTTGCCAGAAGTCAGTAGGGTATGTGTCATATGGAAGCCAATAATGGTATGCAGCACTCTTGGTAGTATATGGCTCATTGCAGATTATGACAAATTGGCCTACAGATTATGACAGCATTAAAAGAACATGTGGCAAATGACTTACACCATCCTTGAGACAGCAGCATTACGTTTGTCTTACTTGAGTGACCGGTCTTATTTGGCTAAATTTATATATTTGCGTCAGCTTGCATTCTATATAATTTTTTCCAACTTAATTATTTAATTAAATCAGTTAATTACATTACAATAATGTAATATTTAATTAATGCCTCTAGTATGAAATTGGTTTTCATAAAATTCATTCAAATTGTACTCGTAATTGAAATAAGTAAGTGATTGAAACTTGACAATATAGTCAAGGTGGCAACAGTTATATAATTTTGATAAAAAAGAATGTTTTCTTTGTATAAATTTACACAAACCAAAGAGCTCTTGTAGGATACAAATTAATGAATTACAAATACATTTTATATCTAGCCTGATGAGGACCAGGGTAGGCAAGGGAACTTTTCTTTTCACTAACAAGAAAGTCTATGTATGTATCTTTTGAGAAAGATATTGTTTTGAGACGAATCTTACAGCTTTTATTAAAAAAAAATTCAAACTCAGTTTAAGCATAGGGGATGTTAAAGAAGCCAGCAATTATTTAAGTGAAGCAGAGGTTGAAGTTATCACTATTATTCATCGATTTTAGGAACAATTTAATTTGCACTTTCACATTTAAATAAACAGACCACTGCTTTCAGCTGCATGTTGTGCTACATTCCTGCTAATGTACAAATATTTGCATCAAATTAAGCTGGTCCTTAAAGTGCATCATCTCGTAGAAGCAAAATATAAATAAAATTGTACCCAAATTATAGGATAAGTAAAAATAAAAATGCCATCAACCAAATGAAAATATGCAATCCAATATAACGATATGCAACCAAATGAAAACAACTCAGGTGAATGTAGAAAAGGCAAAATGTTTACAGGAGGAAAGACGCAGACAAATCACCCAATAGAGTGTTGTTCTGGAACCCGGAAGTTATCATCACACCGGTTCCCTCGACAAAAACCCAATAGGATTTTCCCATAGGCTTTTGGATTATAGCAAAAAAATAAGCTTTGTGATCAACAAAAGTTTACAACACTAACACGTTTTTGCCATCAAGATAATTTACAAAAACTAACAACTTTTATGAAGTTTGAAGCATAAATACAATTGCCAGAAATAAACAGCTAACCGTACGCTATAAACAAACAACACGATCGCACGACTTCAATGTCATCATCACTAAGCTTGGGACAACTTTTCCAAACTTGATTTACTCTGATAACTTGATTTACTCTGTGGATGAATCTTCATCCACGTTTTTTTGGAGTTGTGTACAGCTTACCTGAGACAGTTCATCTACAAAGTTTTTTCCTGTTTGGCATGATGTTTAATGCCCTCGACAACATCTGTAATCCCATTTAACTCGTTAGTTTTGTCATTTGCCCTCGCAGAGGCGCTGGAGCACGCAACACGCTCTTGTAGAGAGACTGACTTTTCTTACGTTCTACAAGTGCATTTGTTATGATTTCTGTCCTGTCTCTTCCCCTGTATTGTCATCAGTTGTTCCCTCATGTATCATCATTAATCTCAACTGTTTTGTGTTCATCCTTAATCAAGTTTCTCATTTAAACCCCTAGTGCGTCTTTGTTCGACAGGAAGTATTGCGTGTTTTCCGTGTACCAAGCATTTGTTCATAGTTTCACGGCTCATAGTTTTGATCCTGTTCTTCACCTCATTGTTTGATTCTTGTTTACGCCCTGACTTTTTGCTTGTGTTTGACCATGCTGTTGTCTCAAATTTTGGATTTGTCTGCTTCTCTTCAATAAAGCTCTTATCTGCACTAGCATCCGTCCTAAACCCTCATTATGTGACAATTAGCAACCGCCTTTTTCAATACACGTAAAAGCTTCTTTTTTTTTTAACTTATTATTATGAGTGGGGTTTTACTGGCCTATTTAATGTCATAGAATAAAACGTGAAAATAATTTGAGCTTCATGAATCATCAGGAAGCGCAAAATATTTATGAAAATTCATCATAAATCAATAAGAACTGCATCATGCAGTAAAACTGCCATTACTACAGGGTTTGTACACTGTAATGGCAGTTTACTCCCACCCACACATGAGTAAGTCACAAGCTAATAATTCAAGATTTCTACTCTACTGTAGTATCCATCAATGCTGGTTGGTGTTCACATCTTGTGTCTTCTGTTTCCTTATCATTGTACTGTATAGCTGTTGCTCAGAGATGCAGCCAGTCTTCAACATTGCAAAACAGGATGCAGAGAAATTGTGAAAGCATGACCTACGTGATCATTTGCTCAACTCTGAGTTAGCATCTGAAGACACAGACTTTAACCTGTGTTCAGGGCCATTTCTAGGCATAGGTAAACTAGGCGGTCACCTAGGGCAGTGGTTTTCAAAGTGGGGGCCAGGGGGGGCCTCAACAATTTTTTGTGAAAAATAAATTCTCACTCTCAGACAACCACACACACAATCAATTCCTAATGTAATGTAATGTAAAGATGTAATTATTAATTTTAAAAAATGGGGATATATTCAGAAGTCTGTGTTTTTAATGTGTTTTAAAGACATCTTGCAAAAGGGGGGCCTCAGTCAAATGTTAATGCCATTTGGGGGGCCTTGCCCTGGAAAAGTTTGGGAACTATTGGCCTAGGGTGCCACCAGCTTAGGGGCACAAGTGAACGCCCCAATGCTCCATTCCAACTCACACACCCACGAGAGAGAGTTTATTATTATTATTAACATTAATAAGTAAGTCATTTAGGGTTTTTTTTCTATTTTAATCAGGTATCACTATGATTGCATGCGATTATTTATCTGGTATTCCTCCTGATAGTGAGCATGCTGTTAGGAAGAGAGAGATGTCTGTTCTTAACTGGTCTTTCATCATGAAAAGGTCAAAGCCATCAGGGGCTCAGTATCGCAAAAAGAAAAAAAAACAGAGGATATGAAAAAGAAAGAAATATAAAAAAAAGGTGTTTTGCCTATTAGTGCTCCATTAATGCCTATTAGTGCCTATTAATAGGAGCTATATTAGGAGCTCCATCATGCAGAGCATAACATGTTCCAAAGGACATGCTGTCCTAGCAAGAATTGTTAAAACACATTTAAGCAGCTGAATATTAGCATAATAAATATGGATTTTTTTAGAAATGCTATCAGAAAGACAGTGGTCAGAAACTAATGTTTAGTGTATATTGAAGATAGTGTTACTATGACAACCAGTGTAGACCTGCTAAAGACCTGCAGTCTGAACAGAAAAAAGTATACAAAGTTAATGTACATAAATAATTTTCTTATGCTTAAAATGTATAACTAATTGCAGTTACAAACAGACAGGCTTTGTAATGTGGGTGTGTGGATGAGAATCTGTTCATTTATGCAATAGGAATCTCACCTAGGGTGCCAAAATGGCCAGAAACAGTCCTGCCTGTGTTCAAGGCTATGCTTGTTATTGAGTCAGTGCTTCATAAACATGCAGATGAGCAAAACATATAACTAAAGGACGTAAATAGTTTATTTTCTATAGGAAAAAAGTAAACTTATATCTGGATTTTTGAGAACCTTCCAAGATCATTTCTGAAGACAAAATATCAGAAATGCTAAGACAGTGCTTATAACAGATGGCCTTAATATAAAAATGCTGCTGTCCTAAAATATTGTTGAATCTACTAAAAATACAAGCCAAGCAGATGTTTTAGGAAGAAAATAGTGGTTTATCGTAGTATTACTTTTTAAGAAAATAAGGCAATTTGACCAACATAAATAACTAAATAAATAAACAAAATAGCAATGTCCAAATTCTCAAATCGTACTTATATAGCAGAAAGGCACAGAGGGCGCTGGCGCATCGGGAACAATTTAATCTTGTCAAAATATCTAGTATCGAACCAAAAAGCTAGCATTATTCCCCGAATATAATTTAAACTAGCTTGATGTATTTAAAATGAACACTTTACTGTTATGCATTCAATCACGCTCAAGAAGAACGTAGTAGCAAGCTTGCAACTAAACAGTCGAGTGCATCAATTTGATCATCGGGCCTTTTAGATGAATATGGACAAATTTAATGTAATAATACGATTAATTGACCCGAATATACCAAGAAGTTTAAGTAAGAGCACAAAGGTGTCATTTAACCCACTGTGTGACGTTAAAGTAAGTTATAGTTAACTAGCTTGCCAACCGAATGGCTAGGTTTTAAAAGTACAATAACTAAAACCAGTTCACCTTTTCAGCAAAATATAATAATATACCCCTAAGGCTTGATAGTCCTTCACCTGCCATCTTTCCGAACTGTTTATACTAGGCTGAAATACGGATGCCCGCCTAAAAGAAATGACATTAGCAAACGGGTTTCCCTGCATCAGTGCAGTAAGTACATCTAGCTAGCCATAGATAAAAGAACAAAGGTATGTGCCACGCTTTACCTGTGGGGTTAATACCAGATGCGACTTGTTTCCGTCCCCGTTCCCTCAACCTCCCAAAACGCGTCAACGTCTCTGTCCTTTTTTTTTTTTTCGTTAACTGTGCCGCTGAACATTGACATCTGCGCTTCTCTCAGTAATGAAACTCAGGACGGCGCCATTTTCGGTTCGCACAAAGCGCAAGTGTGCGCATGTGCCAACCACCAGCTTGTCACGAGCCTGTCAGCTGGTTAGAGAGACAGGAAGTACCAAAAAAAACCTGTGTTTAGGTTAATTATTTTTTGTTTGTTTGTTTGGGTTTTTTATTCAAATGTAAGGCTGTTGACAAGTTCACTGGAAGTTATGAAGCAAATAATATACAGTCGCTTCCCAGAGCAAGCACCAGAATGTCAGTTATATAACAATGGCGTTTTTCACTGAACACAGACTATTTTAAAAAAAAAAATTTTTTTTTTTTAATAATCAGTATAAACAGTAATGAATAAATAGAGCATTAACAATATACAATATTTAGGGGGGGGGAATACAAAGTGAAAAGAAAATGAAAAAGAGCAGTGTGGTCAAATTCAGAATTACAGTACCATCATGAACATTTATGGGTACAAATTAGACTAATCAATGCCAAGACAATTTAAAAAGCATTGCCCACAACTTCTGAAATGATTTAGATTTACCCAATGTTTTCCAGAAGTGTAGTTTCTTTAATCAGGAATATCCAGTCCTTAATAAGGGGTGGTTCAGTATCAAACCATTTATTCATAATTCATTTCCTCCCTAACATCAGTAAAGTTTTAAAGACATCTGAGTATTCCAAAAAGAGGATGGCAATTCACACAGCATGCACATGAGTGAGGAGCCTTCTGTCTACAGATAGCTTAACACAAACATCACTCCAAAAATCAGCAACCAAAGGGCATTCCAAAAGACAATGAAATAATGTTCTGATACTGCATTTAGGACATTATTTGGAGACATATAAGCTCTATGTACAATATTAAATTGCATTTCTTTGAATCTGTTGTAGACTGAGATATTCAAGGATAGTCTGATTAATATCCATCCATCCATCCATCCATCTTCTACCGCTTACTCCTTTATCAGGGTCACGGGGAACCTTGAGCCTATCCCAGGAAGCATCGGGCACAAGGCGGGGTACACCATGGACAGGGTGCCAGTCCATCGCAGGGCACAATCACATACACACTCACACACCCATTCATACACTATGGACACTTTAGACACGCCAATCAGCTTACCATGCATGTCTTTGGACCGGGGGAGGAAACCGGAGTAACCGGAGGAAACCCCTGATGCACGAGGAGAACATGCAAACTCCACACACACATGGCCCCGGCAGGACTCGAACCCCGGACCCTGGAGGTGTGAGGTGAACGTGCTAACACCGTGCGCCCCTGATTAATATCTTCCCAGACAATTTCGTCAATGTCACATTTTAATTCTTACTCAATGCTTTCTCCAAGAAAATCAGATTGCCTGCTTTGTAATGGCTTATCATAGAGTAAAATTTGGATAACTTCAATATCCTTAAGAAAAAACGTATCTAAAATGAAATCACAGCTATTCAGGGTAAGACTAGCATGTCTAGACTGAACGAAATGTCTTTTCTTTAGGTATTTGGGGGGGGGGGATCCTTTTGGGGATATTATGCTTAAATGTAATTCATCAAATGACATAAAAACACCCTTATGGAATAAGTCATATATCCTGTATATTCATACCTGAATCCAGCTACCAAATTAAGAGCCCATATTAGTTTAGTGAAAATTTGTATTACTAGTCAGTGTGTATAGTGTGCAAGCTCTGATTATAATTGAGTGAACTTCTGATCCTTGACCACATTTTAACAACTCTAATAATGAGTGGGTTTTCTTTTACCGTGTCAGGGATTTGGGTTTTCTGATCTAATAATTTAAGCAGAGAAACTGGATTACAAAACTGGATCTTCGAGTTTATATATCCAATCTATGAGGATCCTAGCCTGCATGGCTCATACATAATATTTA
Source organism: Noturus placidus (assembly GCA_022414735.1). NCBI lineage: Eukaryota > Metazoa > Chordata > Actinopteri > Siluriformes > Ictaluridae > Noturus > Noturus placidus. The sequence continues at coordinate 46,589 of JAFFST010054686.1, read as the reverse complement.
AACTGTGGAAGTGACCATCTACCTGTATCAGTGAGCAATTGTAAAGTTTGTATTTTAACTGAAGGTCACTTACTGGTGCAAATAAATGTAGACATAGCTTTATTAAGATCTTTTATATCAGCATTTTTCAAATTTAAAAAAGTCATGGATAGCGGATATAAAATCTTTGGGAAGATTATAATTTTGATAAGGTTTATTCTTCGTGAGAAAGGGACTGGAAGTTTTGACCATCTTGAAGTCTTCCTTGTTATAGGATATTGATATTTTAATATTGGCATCATAAAGTTGTGAACGTTTGGGTGTAATACAGATACCTGAATATGTGAAACCTTTAGGAGACCATTTGAATGGCTTAACAAAATTAGGCTCGGATATGTAGTGATACTAATGGCATTATGGGGATTACTAATGGTATTATGGGGCAGTGGTAGCTTAATGGTTAAGGCTCTGGGTTACTGATCAGAAGATTCGGGGTTCAAACCCCAGAACTGCCAAGGTTCCACTGGTGGGCCCCTGATCAAGGATATTAATGCTTTCTGCTGCATCATCCCTGACCCAGCTTCCATATTATGTTAAATAATCTTCTAGTATTGCAATAGGACTGATGGCCTTTTATAAACCCTGTCTGGTCTGGGTGTATGATGACTGGAATTACATTCTCAAGACGTTTAGCCAAGATTTTTCGAATCTTTAAATCTACATTTAACAGACTAATTGAAGTATAAGAGCTACATTTCATCTGGATCCTTTTCTTTTTTGTGTATTTGTCATATCACAGCACACCACTAACTACATTGCCCATCCTGCACTGCCTCGCCATGGATGCAGCAGGAAGACGGAGAAGACGCCACACTGGCGAACCCCAAGCCAGACAATAGGGCAGTGGCTTGGGTTCATTGTGTCCCAGCTTTGGATTCGGTCCAGTTACCCCAGTGGACTACTCCCAGATCAGTATGATAGGTTCTTTGGCTACCCTGAATATTTTCTTGTTGACTGCCAGTTCTATTTTGCAAGCCTAGTGGACCCCAAGCCCGATGAGAAGCAGTGGCTAAGGTTCATGAAGCCGACATCACAACCAACCAGGTTCTGTTCATGCCTGAAGTCGAAGTCACGACCAACCAGGTTCTGCTCATGCCTGAAGCCGACATCACAAGCAACCAAGCTTTGCTCACGCCTAAAGCCGTCGTCACGACCTACCAGGTTCTGCTCATGCCTTAAGCCAACATTGCGACTAACCAGGTTCTGCTCATGCCTGAAGCCGGCATCACGACCAACCAGGTTCTGCTCATGCCTGAAGCCGACGTCACGACCAACCAGATTCTGCTCACGGCCAACCAGGTTCTGCTTACGCTTGAAGCTGACGTCACAATCAACCAGGTTCTGCTCATGCCTGAAGTCGACGTCATGACGAACCAGGTTCTGCTCATGACCAACCAGGTTCTGCTCACTCCTGAAGTCGACATCATGACCAACCAGGATTTGCTCATGCCCGAGTCTGCTGACACGGACAAGCAAGTTCTGATCATGTCTGCTGACACAGCCAACAAGTTCAGCCTGCAGAGTCGAAAGAGGATGACGCTCTACCTTCCTTCTCTGCTGAGGACGATGCTCTGCCTTCCTGCGCCACTGAGGACCTCGCTCTGCCTTCCTGCTCCGCTGAGAATGCCGCTCCACTCACAAGAAGGGCCAACGAGACAATCCACCAAGTCAAGCACATTTACATTACATTTACATTTATTCACTTAGCAGACGCTTTTATCCAAAGCGACTTACAAATGAGAGATACAAGCAAAAGCTGTTTAGCACCTGTTTAAAGCTGACGACACAACTTCCCAAGCCTGGATCTTGCCTAATGACCATGGCAAACCAGCCCCAGAGGGCCAGGACCACTGGGGGAGGGAGTGTATTAGGGGGGGAGGTCTGTGATATCACAGCAAGCCAGTGACTACATTTCCCATCCTGCAGCCTGGCCTACAAACATGGCCACCATGGACTGCAATTCCCAGAACACTCACATTCATTCTAATCACGCGCCTACATCAAGTTCACAGCACTCACAACAAGAAATATAAATGGACTCTTGGAACACAATGATTTTGCAAAGTATTTAGTGTTATCACCATACCAAGAATTTGTACCCTGTTCCTCGTTTTCTTCCATGTTCGTTTATCTTGTTTCTCGTTCAAGATTCTTGCCTTGCCCAGTTTATGCCTGTTTGCCAATCGACTGACCCATTGCCTGTTTCTTGACCTCGCAGGCCCTGGAGATTTTCCTGACTGTAAAATATGTATGTAGTGCACTTTTAATTCCCAACAGGAAAATGGGGGCTTCTAAGACTTCTTGTTGTTTATTGTTTATTTTACGGATGCAGAGATTTTTGAAGAAACTTTTTTTTCTCCAATGTCCAGGGTGTACCCCGCCTTGTGCCCGATGCTCCCTGGGATAGGCTCCAGGTTCCCCTGTGACCCTGAAAAGGAGTAAGCGGTTGAAGATGGATGGATGGATGGTACTTTGTGTATCTATATCTGTGCTATTATTGTCTAAACGTCTAATATTGTCTAATATTGTCTAAACTTCTCATTTATTTTTTTTTCTTTTATTCTGCATCCCGAGGGATATTTAATTGCTGGCGATCTTTTTAACTAAGCTAGCAAGAAGGCAGTTGGGTTTATTACCTATTTCAAATTATCTTTGTCTTGCAAATAATATATCCCTATCTGCCTTCCTGGTGAGCAATTGGTTTAAATGAACTCTCAGAGATATTAGTTCAGCAACAATTGAGCTGATTTTGAGGAGTGAGACTGTTTTTCTATTGTGATAATTCTCTTATCTAGTTTCATATGCTTGAATAATAAGTCCTTTTTCTTTTTACTAGCAATTATGGCAATTCTCATTCCTCTCAGAACTTTACTTTAACTTTAAGCATACAAGAGCCTTGTATGCTTCCCATATGCACCTGTCTGTTCTTTTAAGTTCTTTCGGGGCGGCTGTAGCTCAGTCGGTAGAGCGGGTTGTCCACTAATCCATCAACCGTGGGGTTGGTGGTTCGAATCCCGGCCCGGGTGATCCCATGCCGAAGTGTCCTTGGGCAAGACACTGAACCCTAAGTTGCCCCCAATGGCAAGCTAGCACCTTGCATGGCAGCTCTGCTACCATTGGTGTGTGAGTGTGCTCTCATTAGTAAGTCGCTTGTAAATGTAAAAATGATTTCTGTAAAGCTGCTTTGAGACAATGTACCATTGTAAAAAGCGCTATACAAATTGATAAATTATTATTATTAAGTAATCAACAATTTTCTCATATAGGAGATGGAAAGGATTAAGTTTCTATATCCATGATTGGTAATTAGGTTGAGGTGGTAACATAGTAACGGTTACGGTGTATGGTCTGATACAGTCTTCAGGCCTATATTAGATTTCTCAGCCAATCTTATCATTAATGATGCCCTTTACATTCCAAGTACGTATCCTTAGGCTCAAATTATAGGTACTACTCAATGATAGTTAGTTTATGAATTAAATGTGTATGTATTAACTGTTTTAAAATGCAAACACTGCAAAGAGAAAATAAAAATGGGTAACAGTAAATGGTTAACAAGGTAAACCACAATAATTTGAAACACAAAAACCAAAAAACCTCCTGAATAAAAACAGAACGGTGTAGGTGTACAATAAACTTTAGCAACATGTTAATTTATGTTAGCAGATTGTTAAAACATGCTAATTATTGCTAGCAATGTGCTAAAACATACTTACAACATGCGAATTCAATTCAATGAAAATAATTTCAATTCAATTTTATTTGTATAGCTCTTTTTACAACTGCCATTTTCTCAAAGCAGCTTTAAATAAATATATAAATCCAGGATACAGATTTGAAGTTCGCGGATTAATCCCAATTGAGCAAGAAGTGGCAACAATGGCAAAGAAAAACTCCGTAAGATGTTATGAGAAAGACACCTTAAGAGGAACCAGACTCAGAAGGGAATCCATCCTCCTCTGGGTAACAACAGATAGTGTGAAAAAGTTCATTATGGTTTTATATGAAGTCTCTTTGTTGAACTAGCCCACTGTTAAAAGGAGACCCGAGTGAAATACTGCATGTGGTAATTGCAGTCCCAGGGCCATAGTAGCAACCATAGTCCCAGCCACCACAGTGAGACTGTCAATGTGGAATTGGAGTAGATGAGAACTCCCCCCAGAGGTAGGGCATCCAAACAGATCAGGCAGGTCCGGAGAGCAGAAAGGATCAGGATCACTAGTATCTCCATAAAATTATGTGTGGCTCGGCAGAAGGAAAGAAAGAGAGGGAGGTTTAAATTTATATTTAAATTATTATTGTGGCAGCAGAAGCATAGTCAAGTATAGGCCGCAGGTCGGGGTGGGGTGGGGGGGGTGTCGAACCAGCAGGTAACACATGATGATTCTCACCTGTGTGTGATTACGGCCAGTTTATATGCACTTTGTCTGTCCCAATAGGTCATTCTTTTATGTGAGTTTTCTCTCTCGAGAACACTGTGACCATGTGATAATGCTACCCCTCTCACTTCTATGTACCAATGGCCTGCTGTTTTTACCTTGAATGATGAGCACATTGTTGCTGAGGCATATTACTGTGTGATGATTTGAATCTAACCAATAATAATTAAAACTAATGTCTGATATATATATATATATATATATATATATATATATATATATATATATATATATATATATATATTTGCATCTTTTTGAATACACTTAGAGACTTTGCTATCTGACCTTGTACGTGTTGTGTGTCTTTTGGCAATGCTCCCAAGTGCTTGAAACAGGATATAGCTGTGGCAGTGTGACTGTGCCTTTTATTCTCATCCTCATCAATTTCATATTTTATATTTTCTACATCATCAAAAGATTTTCTTACACAAATATATTTAAAACAATTGAATAAATATGCCATTCTGAAGTCACTATTTATTTATTTCAATACATTTACATGTCTTTACCTTCAGTACCTTTCCAAGAAAGGCTCAACACATGAGTTAATGATTACAGGGAGTTAACAAAGCCTGTAATGTGTTTCAAAAGTATTTAAAAAATACAATAGGTATTTTTAGTCAAGCATTAAATCTCATCTCTTGCTTCATAAAAGAATCATGTCCAACAGTCACGTGGATGGTCTTTACATGGATCAAAAGTCAAAGATTTCACTAAGCTGAGGGGCTCACTGGATTCTATAACTGCCTATAGAGTTAAGCTTAATTTCTCCTCAGTTCAGAATGAAGTCTCATAATCACTAGCACCTTGCCAGCGAGACAGTCTTAAAAGCCCTGGGCCAGTGTCATGTGATTGATTGAAATAAGGGTCAAAGTTTGAGGATTCCAGTGAGCTAAGAGAAGCTGCTAGTGACCCAGAACCCTCATAGGCATAAGTGTGCATGCAGTCAAAGGGAGGGACACAGGGGTCCTGGTCAGCCTCAACCAGCCGGTCTATCATAAACTGATGGAAGACTTCATCCTCTGGGCCAATAAGGTGTGAGTGGCATAGAGACATGCGTACACTTGCTACCACTTCCTCTCTACAGAATGTGTGCTTGTGGCGATGTGGGTGTGGCCTCAGTGCGACTAACTGGTTAGAGTTGGCTGCATCTGGAATTCCTTCACTCTCACTGTGATATATGATTTTCTCTGAGTACTCTGTGTCAAGTTCCTGGATGGCATGATTCTGCTGTTTTACTGTCCTGTGTCTCCACACAGCTACCATTAGTAAAGCAAGCACTGCAAGTCAAAGAAAGAGGCATTAACATATAGTAACAAATAGTAACACGTATACACCTTTTAGTAGTATTAACTATATTTAAGGCAATAGGCCTGCACATGGAGATGGACATGGAAAGGCCATTACTAAGGACTGAAATGATACTGTGATATTCTTAAGTAGTTAATGATAATCTGGTTCATTATTATGAAGCAAAACACATGGAACCTTATTACTAATTACTGAAGTATTAGTGTTTATGTACTTATAAACATTTTCAGTATATATACACACAACGCTTCAGAAAGTTGGTTACTGATGACTAAAGTATTAGTGTTTAGTTACTTATAAATATATTCAGTATATATACACACACACACACACACA
>JAFFST010054686.1:10332-23089 GCA_022414735.1 Noturus placidus | reverse complement strand
TTCTAGTACTCAATTAATAGATCTTGTATAGTGGCATTACTTGTATTGTTCCCTGCTTGATATCACTTTGCTTGTATCTCTGATTTGTAAGTCGCTTTGGATAAAAGCATCTGCTAAGTGAATAAATGTAAAATGTAAATGTAAATAAAATAGCTAATTATTTTATCCAATGAATTTAAAAATTGTTTTGGCAGAAAAAGAGGAACTTGCTGAAATAAGAAAAGAAACTTCGGTAATATATTCATTTTGACAACAGAGAAAGGGGAAAGGAGGAGGTTACACCAACTTTAAATGTTGGATTTAACCTTTGAGATAAGCAGAGTGAAATTAGCTGATACAAGATTAGATAAAGAACGTGTCACATTGATACCTAGGTATTTAAACCATGACTGACTAAATCAAAAAGGTAGATCTGACTGTTGGAGATAAAATGCTGTAGTTATGACAGGAAAACAATTGCTTTTCTCCAAATTTAATTTATAAACTGAGACAAAACTGAATGTTTCCAGAACACCTAAGATAGCAGGCATATAGGCAATAGGATCGGTTACATTCTGCACACAATCGCTCCTGGTCCTTAACCAGGCTTGGGCTTAGGCTGAAGGGTCCAATGGGACTGGTCCAAAACTGGCTCCATTTCTAGAACAAATGCTTCCTTCAGCAAGGAGGCTTAAGCAACAGTTGTACAGGTGTCAGGTCCCTCTGGAACTCGCACTATCCTGATGTTGTTGTTCCATGACCTAGACTCCTCACATAAAAGTACTCACGTATAGACAAAGACTCCTCACGTAAAGTCTTCACATTTATTCTCTAACTTGGCTACGGTAGCAGTGAGAGACTCGATAGTAGTCTTCATATGAGCTAGGTTATCGATACAACTGGAGAGAGCATGTGCTATTTCCCCAACAGTACCTTTCAGTGTTGATATGGTAGCATCAGTAGCAACTTTATCACTAACCAGCTGTGTTTACACGGCTTGCAGGTCTAGCTTGATAGTAGACAGAGCATCCCTGAGAGTCTCCTGGAGTTTTTTTTTTTTTTTAAATATCGTCAATGTCCTTCCTCAGTGAAGTCAGCAACTCCAGCCTGAGGGCGGCGAAGTCAGAATCAACGCAGATTCAGGGGATGGCAGCGAATTGCTTGTGGCTGTGGGTGTTTGTGGATGTTTATTTTGGAACTTGTTTGCCAGTCTACTTTTAAATAAAACATAGTTTTGCAACTGCATACGCTTCCATCACATGACAATTATGGATTACTTTGTGTAGACTGATGGCAAAAATAATAATTTTTATCTATTTTAAATAGAACCTAAAGCACAATAAAATGTGAATTCAACCTTTTTAGGCCTCCAAGAAGTTATAAACTGTTTTTGACTTTAGAGACACAATTTAACATTGAAAACTTTTGTGCTAACTAATGAAAACTAAAAGGCCAAAACTAAAGCCTACATTAGAATATGGAACAAATATTGTAGTATCAATGACTTTCTGAACGGTTATTAGTGTTATCTCAACCCCATTCCGAAAAAAGTTGGGACAGTATGGAAAATGCATAAAACAAACAAGATAGTAATTTGAAAATTCAGTTCAACCTGTAATATATTGAAAACACATTATTTGAAGTTTTACTTTGTGAATTTAATTTATATTTGAAAATACACACTCATGTCAAATCTGGTGACTGTTGGCAATGCTTCTGGAGAGTATTGATGTACGGCTTCTGCTTTGCATAGTAAAGCCTTAACTTGCATCTGTGGATGCAGCGGCAAATGGTGTTGACTGAAAATGTTTTACCAATAAAGTGTTCCCGAGCCCATGTCAGAATATCCAAGCCAGATATGCACAGAAATTACAAGCCATGGGAAAAAGAAAGTACACCCTTGCTTCATTCTATGTTTTTAGTTCATGTGAAAGACTGGGGGTGTGCACCTTTAAGAACTTTGCATCTAATATGCAATGAGCAACTCCTGTCATTCTTTCCCACACCCCTCCCATGTGGGAAGTGTGTGGCTGAAGTCCCAAGTTACTTTGGTGTTCAAGGTAAGTCTGAAATTCTGCATTTTCTGGTGTTATTCCCAGTTCTTTGAGGTAACCCACAAAGTTTGTCCCAATGGTCTGAATGGAAGAGTTTTACTAGACCTCTGATTTTGGTGAATCTTCTGAGCACATTTATAAAACTTGATGTAGATAAAGACTCAACTACCTCCATATGCACTGCTCTTGTTACAAAACAGGTGATCATAATGACCCAGCGCTTACTTTCTGAGAAGCCTCCTCTGGTATGAGGAGCTATTTTTGTAGCAAAGGCTGTAACCAGTGGAAGTATATCAGCACCTATGTTTGGTTCCACAATATCAAATGACTTTGGGTGAGAAACTGTAGCTTCATCCTCTTTTTTCAGAAAGGTGGGTCCTGTAAACCAGTTTGTGTCTCCCAAAAGTGTAGCTGGTACTGGACATGTGCCATGATCTGCAGGATTGTGTTTCCTGTTGACAAAGTCCCACTGATCAGGATGTGTTGACTTTTAGATGTGTGCGACTCTATTTCCAACATACACATAGAATCTGCGGTTGGTGTTGTATCTTGATTTTCCCACATGAACATGAGGTAGGCCACAGCTTCCAACATGAACATTAGAGATTCCAACATGAACATGAGGTAGGCCACAGCTGAAATAGCTGTGAAATTGTTAGGTAAGTTTTTCATCTCTTTAGCACGTTCCTCTTATGGAAATGCTTCCATCATTGCATGATGGTTCGAGGCTATCTAGTGAAGATGGATGTTTGTGAGTGGGGGGGGCTGGTTCAGCATGACCTGCCATGAAGATTTTCTACATGAAAGTCACCATATGTTCCATCATATCTGGCCTTTTTTCAAACAGGTGACATAATGTCATGAGATGCTAGACTGCTTGTGCTCCGTTATTAGGGAGTTGGCACCATGGTTCTTTGAAGAGTAGGAGTGACATCCAAACTGTTTGAGTCATCCATGTAGACTTCCCTGTCCATTATTTCCAGGAAAGCTTTATGTAGCAATGTGGCTCGTATAGCACTCGTTTAAGACCAACTACGGCACCTGTAGCAATATGGCTCGTTTAGCTCAATTAAGACCAACTACGCCACCCCAAATAAACGGGGAAAGTTCAAATAAAAACTCATAAGGACACGCAAGTACGTTCCACTCAGAACAGGAAAGAGGAATGGGTTTCAATACAAAAATACCTTTTATTTTGACATTTAAAAAGACTAGCCCAGAATTATAAAAGAGAAAACAATCAACATAATATAAATATAAACAGTCACAAAAGAAATTAACAATGATCCTAGGAGAACTGAGGCTTCCTGTAAGAAGGGCAGGCTAGTACAGAAGCACCAGCTATACAAAAGGGAAAAAGCACCCCACTAATCAGAATCAAGGTGTAACAAATTACCTCCCCTCCAGCCTCAGGAAGCACTCAGCTCCTACACAGAGAAAACAAACAAACAAAACAATTACAATATACTCTAAACATACAACCAGAAAAATAAAACAAAAACAAGCTTGCTGTCAGGAAAACACAGATAACCTCGAGCTCAAACTGATTACAGGTAGCAAGTTTACCAAAACTGACCAAAACCACTACTACCACATAGCAGTATCAGCATTTCAGAATAATTTTGCTCGCCCAATTTTTCAGTTTTTTATTTGTTGAAAAAGTTTGAAATATCCAATAAATTTCGTTCCACTTCATGATTGTGTCCCACCTGTTGTTGATTCTTCACAAAAAATTACAGTTTTATATCTTTATGTTTGAGGCCTGAAATGTGGCAAAAGGTTGAACAGTTCAAGGGGGCCGAATACTTTCGCAAGGCACTGTAGGCTAAATCCAATTCCACAACCGCTATGTCCACATCTCACGCAGCCTGCCTTAACGCATGCAACTCGAGGAGCCTAAGAACAGACAGGTGTTACAGTCTCAATTTGGAAAGCATGCAAAATCATTTAGCTAGAGAAATAGAACTCACTGATTCACCTTTCATGATTCGATGATCTAGTACTCACGGCGGCACATACGAAAATCATGCAATAGCTTTGTTAATAGTTGTAGCATCAACAGCTGGTGCCCTGACTGGGGTTACGTTAACTGTGCCACACAGTTGGGAGCCTTGACGACACACCACACTGAGAGCAAACGGCACCCCACACATGCAGTCTTGGTAGTCCAACGTCACACTAAACAAATAAATCGCACAATAAGCGGACAACTAGCATCAAACAGCTAAGCAACAAAGCTAACAACATATACCTCTGCAATCCATAGCAACAAAAGGAAGGGATGGGTTTTCGACGATGACACATTCCATGAGGCATAAACCACAGCTTATATACCAAGGTAGGAAGAGAGCTCATTGGCCACGTAGTCAATAAGGGTGACGTTCTAATTACTGCACACCTCACTACATTCATCATTCATCATCCACAGACATGGCAGGCTTGTCATCATGTGGTGTTTGCTGAAAAACTCCTTTACCAAGACTGTCTGTTTCTTCAAACTAGTCATTCTCCTCATTAGCTGGTGGGAATATCAGCTTTCCCATCGATAGACTCCTTTATGAAGTTGTTCTCCCCACCCTACAGGTTCAATGACTCCTGAGCATGTTTTCAGGCTGAAAGATGCTGTGTTTCCTTTATTAACAAAGAGCTCAAAAAACACTGTTCTTGCCAGTGATTTGTTGCTCTGCTCATCAAGGACTGTGTAGGCTTTAACAGCTCTCTCTTTCTGCCCTGGTGGATAAACACTGATGAGACAGATTTTGGAACATGTTCTTGATTTGACTGGGGTCCCACAGATGTCTGTGCACTTTGACGTGATAGCTAGAGGGGCATCTTCTCCTTACTGCTCACATTGCTCCCTGGCATTATTTCTTGTGGTTCCAGAGGGCCCAGACATGCATGAAGCCGGCCCTTGATGTAGTGCTGACACCTTTGCGCACTCTGCACTGAACACGTTTTTCACTGTCTATGTGGCTGGATCACTATGTGGCTGGATGATGCACCACACCTATAGCAGGTATTCTTTTCTTTAAGCTTTCCTCTCCTCCAAGGATATACCTATAAAACCATGACACTAGTGTGATAGTGTGGTTTGTTGTGGAGTGGGCATTGCTTGTCTGGGTCAATCAACCTTTTTTTCCAAGGGGTTGACATGACTGCTATAAGAGCCCACTGAGACCTCTGTCTTTCTGACAGAAACTAGCACTTTCATGTCACGCTTAAAGTGATTCTACTGCTTTCCTATTATGGCATCTCCAGTGACTGGGGCAAAGCTTGGATCATTAAGTATCTTGGCTTGGTCACAAACAAACTTTGCAAAGACAAAGAATGGCACTGTAGGTAAGATGTTCTGTGGTTTTCCTTGTAATGAGATTCTAGGGAAACCCACTTGTCATGTAGGGAGTATGGCAGCTTTTGGACAATGGGAGTGATGCCATGAGATGTGTCCAGGTAGAGCAGGCAGAAATCCATCTGCTCTAGCTGGTTCCAGCTGCAAAATAATGTCCCCCAACTCTCTCAAATTTAGATTTTCAGAAAATCATAAATTTTCTTGAGTGCATTTTCTATTGTGTCTGGAAATCCATTGCAATCTTCCAATCTCTCCCATACCATACAGGTGTCTGCTGTTGCATCATGGATTTGGACTGTTCGTATCCCCTTTGCAACCATACATCTTCCAAGCTCTCCCACACCAAACAGGTGTCTGCTGTTGCATCATGGATTTGGACTGTTCGTATCCCCTTTGCAAGCTCAGATGTTTTAGGCCCAAGCCATTTACACAGAAGATCAAGTTCTTCCCTTGCTGTCAGATTAAGACCTTCAATAGAACTTAGAAATAATGCATTCCAGCTGATCATTAAACTTTAACAACCCAGAGCTTACCTTCTCATGCCGTATTAGATACTTGGCCAAATCTGCTGTAGCTGACAAACTGGACTTATTGGCTCTGGAGGGGGCACTTGGATGTGACTTAGTAGGTTGGTAGCCATACCTGAATTGTGTGTTTTTTTGGGAAGATACCTTGGAGCAGCATTCAGAATCTGTGCAGATGTATTTTGAGCATGAAATTCTTGTGATTCATCTGTGCTAATCTCACTTGACCACTTATTTAATTTCCCCTTGTCTTGTTTATCTGCCTCTGTGCCTTCTTTTCCTATGTGGAGCTTTGAGGCTGCCTCAAGAACCTCAGCTTCAGTGATAGCAGCAGTGCCATGAGCTGCTGTGTATGAAGATTGATACAGCCGTAGCCTTTTGCTTCTCCTCTTCGATGTATGCTTGTGCTTTCACCATGTCTGCTTCTCTTTGCACATTTGATGCTTACAGATGTGCAGACTCTGCTTTCGCAATGGTACATGGAATGCTGGAGCATTGTGATCATGTGTCAATCATTTCTTCTTTGATATCCATTGTGATGAGTGCAACTTTAATTGTTGAAGAATGCTGTGTTTTCACAAAGATCCACTTTCTTGTATGTAACACATCAGGCATGTGTCTTTCGCTATTCAGCCCTCACTAGGATAGGGATGTGATTTCTAGCTCTAGATTTCTGTTAATGAAAAAATTATAAACTGTTTCCAAACAATTATGGTAAGTATTACTTACAGATATATGTACTTTGGTGGTCAGTGGAAGAAAAAGATTAATAAGTGGATGATAAACAACAATGTGCTCAGAGGCTTCCTGATTACAAACAAACTGTGGCAAGCCTACATGGACAGACAGTGGATAACAGTCAAGAGGCATGCACTGTTCTTATAAGGGCAGCACTGTCATGGCTGATGTCCTTTCTTCTTGGCATGATGCGGACACACACCTGCTCCAGAACACCAAACTGGTCCAAGTTTGCGGTTAGACACATTTCTTGATGATTAACTAAGCTTGTGCATTTAATTTGTAACACCTGGGTCCTAATTACTCTCTTAAGATTGTGGAAATAGGAAGGGTGTACTTATTTTCCCTGACTTGGATTTTGAATGTTGGTTCACTTTTTGGGGGCAAAATTATTACATATTGAAATCTTTTGTGTTTCTTTGTTGTCAACTGAGATTATTTGTATATAGGAGCTGGTGAGAACCACCTAATTGTTATTTAGGTGCTGATAAATAAAAACATAGACTTGAAGGAGGGTGTACATTCTTTCTCAAACAACTGTAAAGAAGATACTATAAGGATATAGGTACATACTTTGGCCAGTATCACTATACCCTCCTGTGTGGCAGGGTCTGTTTGGACCCTGAAAGTTGCGCTTTCCTCTAGGTCTTCTAGAGTGTAGTTCATCTTGGCATTCACTCCAACATCAGCATCCTCTGCCATGACCCTACCAACTGTTGTGCCAACTGGTGCTGATTCCACTATGGCAAATGTGTACAGGTCTGATGGAATAAGAAGAGAACATGTGATGACTCATTGCAAACATTTCAACACATTTTCTCTACTAATGGAATTTTATGCAAAATTCATAAGAATTCTGGAGAATAGCATGTATGACTTCATAAAAATGTTGGTAATGACATATGACTAAATGTTAACAGTGATTGATCTGTGCATGTTAAAAAATAAAGTGTGATGTTCCACAAGGCTGTCCTTGGCCAGTGATTGTTTTTCTTTCAACTGTGTGCTGTCAATGGCTATCTTAAACATCAATATTAAACATCTTTTTAACTGTGGCACAACTCATCTCCAGGGTCTTCAGTTCAGTCATCAATTTATACTACTGCCTGTGCAAAGCTTTTCTCCTCTGATTTCTTTGGTTTCCTCTCACTTCTCAAATATACAGTATGCATTGACTAAATTGCCTCTAAATTTCCTCAATTTTTTCTTTTTTTTTTTGCATATTTTTCAGATCCTTATACAAAATATAATATAAACAAGGATAACATGAGAAAACACAAATAATCATTTTATTCAAAACACAAGGTTAAGGATGACAAAGGAATGTCTATTTTCATGTTTCTTTAGCTGTCATCACAATTAGGATCACGACAGAGAGTGGAGACTTTCATACAGGCAAATGGTGATCTGGTAGTATTTTTCAGCACAAATTCTGCTTTCTCACAGGTTTTGTAATCTCCAAAGAAATTTCAATTGCTGATAAAAATAATGTCATTTATTTCTCTCATTACCATGCAGTGGTGATGCATACATATAGGTCTAGCCTAAACAGCTATTTGATTGTTACTGTGGTTACATTCCAACATGCTTACCCATATGAGTAAGAGTACCTCTGGTTATATTTATTACTGGATCAATTTTACTTGTATATATACCTACCTGTCACCCAATAATAAAAGCTAGTATACTATGTTTTTAACTACACTATTTGGCCAAAGTATGTACACCTGACCATTACACCCATATATCCCTATCCCTATTCCAGAACCTCCCTTTGTTGTTCTAAGAGCCTCTACACTTTTTGGAAGGCTTTCCACTAGATTTTGAAATATGGAGTGGGGAATTGCGCCAATGACTGTATAGATGAGTGGATATCATGACAGGGAGTCAAAATTGAAGCCAAAATGTTTCTGAGGCCTTCTAGTGGCTGGGTGCAATAGAGTTGCTAATCTGGCTTAATCCCATGTTGCTGAATGGACATTCCAAACTTTCCATTCAGTAACATGGGATTAGGCCAGGTGAAAAATGGGTGCATTCAAATGAAACGTGCCATGTTCTAAGTGTTTAACACATCTAGATGTAAATATCAGAAAATGAAAGCTGAAATTCTGATCATATCATCAATTATATTAATCTTTTTATATCAAACTCAAATGTTTTCAGTGTATAGCAAAAAACAAAAGAATTCGCTTGCTGTTCCAATACTTTCAGCGGGTACTGTACCTGTGGAAATTATACTACTACTGTATTAATATACATATTAATTACTTATGCTGTACTTTCTATTTTGGGTTATCTTAAGCATTGTTGTTTTATTTTTTAATGATATATCATTGTGAAAGCATGCTATGGGCAAGGCATACCCACTGTTGTCCAGCTGTATCTACTGCACATGCGATGGCTTAAACTCTCTACTGCACAGACTCTGGCTCCAATTTTTCCAAGATGATGACTCCAATTTTGACATCAAAAATGCTTTAAAAATGCACAATGGGTGTGAATGGCACCATGTTGTTCACTCATATATAGTTAAGATAAAATAGGTAAGATAAAAAATTTATTGATCCCACACTTGGGAAATTCCCTCACTACAGCAGCTCACTTACACACAACAGATAAGAAAATACACATTAAATAGGAATAGAATAAAAATGTATATTAAAAATATATATAATAATAAGTGTACAATAAGTGTAATATGTACAATATGAACACCATTGTATGAATAAGATGAATAAGAATATGAATATATACAGATGAGTTACACCTCATTCATATGTAGATAAGTGATAAATGGATTATTTCCCAGTTCACAGTAGAAGGTAAGCAACAAAGAGTAATAAATAAATAAATATACATAGTTCAGAATTTTATGAATGTATTAGCTCTTGTTGTAAAAAAAAAGAGCTAGCAGTGCAACATCGTGTTTTTTGATAAGTGACAAACATAATATTGCACAGTTCGCAGTAGAGCGTGAGCAACAAAGAGTAATAAATTAATAAATATTCATATTGCAGAATTTTATGAATGTGTATAATGGTGTTGGAAAAACAGCTAGCAGTGCTACATTATGTTGTTTTTAGCATTAAAGATTCTGATTGCTGTTGGAATGAAGGACCTGCAGTAGTGCTCCTTCTTACACTAAGGGTGCAGCAGTCTGCTGCTGAAGGAGCTGCTCAGGGACCCCAATGTCTCATGCAGGGGGTGAGAGGAGATGCCCATGACAGACAGCAGCTTTGCTAACATCCTCCTCTCCCCCACTACCTCTATGCTTTCCAGAGGGCAGACCAGGACAGAGCTAGCCCTGTTAACCAGTTTTTTAAGACATTTCCTGTCCCTCTCTGTACTCCTGGCTCCCCAGCAGACTACTGCATAGAACATAGCAAACACAAACACAAACATAGACCACCATTTTCTTTGTCTTAGGCAAAGGTGGTTTAACTGACACCAGATGACAAAGTCAGTGATGACAAAGTCCCGGTATTGCTGATTGTTCTCTTCTGATATACATCCAACAATGACAGTATTCACAGAGAACTTCTGCATGTGGCAGCTGTTTGTATTAAGCCTGAAGTCCACTGTGTACAGGGTGAAGAGAAAGGGAGTGAGTACTGTACCCTGTGGTGCTCCCATGCTGCTTACCCCCACATCAGACACACAGTCCTGGAGCCTCACATACTGTGGTCTGTCAGTGAGATAGTTGGTGGTCCATGCAGCCAGATGGCTGTCAACTCCAGCTCCCAAAAGCTTCCCCCTAAGTAATTATAGCTGAATTGTATTGAAAGCACTGGAAAAATAAAAACATTAAATAAATAATGTTATTAAATAAATAATGGTGTCATCAGCCCCAATGCCTGGTTGGTAAGCGAAGTGTACCGGGTCCAGCTCTGAGCTCACCAGGGACCACAGTTGTTGCAGTACAATCCTTTGCATGGACTTCATCAGGTGAGAGGTTAAGGCTAACGATCTGAAGTGGTTGGGCTCAATACGATGTGCAGATTTGGGTACTGGAACCACACAGGAAGTCTTCCACAGGGACTGGAACTCAATCCATTCTGAAGCTCAGGATAAAGATGTTCATGATGACCCCACTGTGATGATATACGCAGTCTATAAGCAGTCTATATCTGATTCTATTCGGGCCCTTTCTTGCTTTGATCTTCTTTAGCTTTAGAGTCACTGATTTATGCCTATTCAGCCAGAAAAGTATTAGTGAGGTCAGGCTCTGATGTTGAGTGAAACCACTGGGTGTTCCAACTCAACCCAGTGGTAATCACTTTGGTTGAGGTCAGGGCTTTGGCCACTCAAGTTCTTCCACATTAACCTTGGCAAACCATATCTTCATTGACCTCATTTTGTTCACAAGGGCATTATCATGATGAAACAAGTGTGGACCTATTAGTTCCAGTTAATCCTACAAGCACACATACATTTTAGACAATTGTTTTGTAGCAGCAGCTTGGGGAAGGCCCACATATGGACGCAAATGTCCACATACTTTTGGTTGTATAGTTTATCTGCATGTGAAGTATTGTTGCCTTTCTCTTGTGTTTTTTGTTTCTCTCTTTATATGCCTAGTTATTACTAGGTTCATGCTTATTGATTGTGCTGCAGATGCCTGTCGCAACAAATTTTTGGGTCTGGTCAATGGTAATCCTAAACAAACCCAAATAAAAAAGTATGCATCCTGACTCCCATATGTTACAAGTATATGTCTAGTATTTAATAAGCTGTCAGTTGATAATAATACATTGCACTCACTATGTTGAAAGGTAGGCCCATTGTCATTCACATCAGTAAGGGTGACAGTCACTGTTGTTGTAGCACTGTAGCCTCCAGTAATTCCGAGCATGTCTTTTACCTGAATTACAACAAGGTACTTCTCACTTGCTTCTCTGTCAATGTGTGGCCAAGAGGTCACTATTATACCTTAAAATGAGATGGAAGAACATTATCATCTTTCAAGTCAAATGTGAAATTTTATAATTCACAGTAATTTCACAGGACAGTTTGAACAATTATAATCTGGACAATCATATTAGGGTATACATATACAGTATATTCTATATAAGAGGTGGTGTAACAATGAAACATTTTCCAAAGGTA
Source organism: Noturus placidus (assembly GCA_022414735.1). Classification (NCBI taxonomy): domain Eukaryota; kingdom Metazoa; phylum Chordata; class Actinopteri; order Siluriformes; family Ictaluridae; genus Noturus; species Noturus placidus. Next base: position 11,339 of record JAFFST010054686.1, on the reverse strand, counting down.
ACTACCTGTTTTTGGCTCTATTGAGAAGTAAGGCCCTCCTTGCAGAATGGAATATATGAGTTTGGCATTATTTCCAAACATGGGATCATCAGCATCTATTGCTGTCACTTGAACCACTGTAGTCCCTAATCAGAAAAAGTGATGGTATACACACACTCAGCAGTAAAATAAATAAATAAAATAGATGTGTAATTCAGGTTAGTATGACAGGCCATGGGTGTCTGTAGTGACATACAGCAGAGGGACCGCTTTAAATGTAATTTTTTTTTTTTAATCCATGAGCTGCCTCAGTAGAGATTCATTTCCTGAACGTAACTGAAATAAACAAGTATTAATCCATCCATCAATCCATCCATCCATCCTCTACCGCTTACTCCTTTATCAGGGTTACGGGGAACCTGGAGCCTATCCCAGGAAGCATCGGGCACAAGGCGGGGTACACCCTGGACAGGGTGCCAGTACAAGTATTAATATCATTATTTAAATGTTGAAATTATTTATAGTCTTACCTGTTTTTTTAGTTACTGAGGTTTGGATTAAACACATTAAATTCAAGTCACCAAACAGACTAATGACTAAAAGAACTTGATAATACCTAGATAGGTAAAGTTTATCACAACATATGTTGATGTGGTCTTGACAAAACAAGTTTGAAAATTTAAAATAATTATCAATTTAAAATCTGAAAACTATGTGCAGTTTTAAGATAGGATGCCTGTACAAACACTTGTAGATTACATCAATGTAAGTGTATGGGAGTTTTGGGTATTTTTGATCTTCCATTACAGGAAAACTGTCCAGACAGTCTGAACAGCCTAAAGGACTGTGCTGAGTTTGTTGAAAGTAACTTGAAAGCTCAAGTGTCACGCTGTGGTATATGAGGCGGAAGCAGGCGCAGACTTGAATATTAACATTTATTGAAACACAGATCAAAACACCAAAACAAAGACACTATGACTAGGCTACCGAAACTCAAGAGCAGGAAACAAACACTAGGGCTAATAAAC
>JAFFST010054685.1:16507-28074 GCA_022414735.1 Noturus placidus | reverse complement strand
TATATATATGAATGTCTACCCACGTACCTGGGGTAGGAGAAGAGGCTTATTGTTACAGTGGATATAAAAAGTCTACACATCCCTGTTAAAATGTCAGGTTTTTGTTTTGTAAAATATTAAGACCAAGATAAATCATGTCAGAACCTTTATTGTAAAAATGTAACCAATTAATTAAAGTTAAAAAAAACCCCCAAATGTATGAATACAAAGCAAAAGAAAAAAATGCACAATAACTTGATTGCATAAGTGTGCACACCCCTAAACTAAAACTTAGTTGAAGCATTACATCTTTTTGAGTAAGAGAATGGCACATCTTGTCTTAGCAATATTTTGCCATTCTTCCTCGCAAAAGCATTATAACTCAAATTTGCTTTGCATCTCCTGTGCACAGCTTGTTGAACATGTTTTAGTGAAGCCATTCCATTGGTGATCTGGAGGTTTGCTCTGGGTTGTTGTCATGCTGAAAGGTGAAATTCCTATTCATCAGTGTTTTAGTAGAAGCCTTAATGTTTTGTGCCAAAATTAACTGGTATTTGGAGCTATTCATTATTCCCTCCAACCTGATTAAAGCCCAATTTCTAGCTGAAGAACCACAGCCCCAAAGTATGATGCTACCACCACCATGCTTCAGTGTGGGGATGGTGTTCATTATGTTGGCTTGACATTGCCAACATATTATTCTGCTTTATAAGCTTGTTAAAATCAGCTTTGCTTCACAAGCACCAATCTTGTTCTCACATAATTATTATAATCTCACATACTTATTATAATCATTATTTTGGATTGACAAAGCAAATATACTGTTCTGTTTTATAAGCATATAATAATAATAATAATAATAATAATAATAATAATAATAATAATAATAATGTGGTAGAAAAAACTGAGGAGACAGAGGAGCATGAGGAACTGACAGATATCACACTTACCAAGAAGGACGAGATTAAATGGCGTCATAGTCCATTTACTGCTATCGTCGACACTTCTTTTTGAGAACTAATTCCAGTTGAAGTGACATATCCCATGAGCCTATATGAGTAATTCAAACAATATGTGCCAGATGATGGCTTTGACTTGATGACAGACAGCACTAACATTTATTTAATTCAGTTCAATTCAATTTTATTTGTATTGTGCTTTTTCAATGGACATTGTCTCAAAGCAGTTTTACAGAAATATTTAAACACGGGATACAGATGTTAAATGTGCGAATTTATCCCAATTGGAAGCTGGTGGAGACGGTGGCAAGGAAAAACTCCCTAAGATGTTAAGAGGAAGAAACCTTTAGAGGAACCAGACTCAGAAGGGAACCCATCCTCATCTGGGTAACAACGGATAGTGTAAAAGAATATGAAAGTTCATTATGGTTTTAATACACTGTAAACCCTAATGTTGTCTTTACTTAAACAATCAAGTAATCCTGACTAAACATTACTGAGCATTTTGGACCCATAACTCAAAAATATAAGTTAGTTTAACTTATTTACTTACAAAATACATAAACTTAAGATTTGAAGTGTTATGAACTCAAAATCATGATTCATTAAAATAGCTCACGCCGGTCTTCCTTTGATGTGATTGGTCATGCAAAGAGTTCGGCAACAAGAGAACTAATGCACTGATTGTTAAATAATTACAAAAGGCTCTTCGTCTTGACTGTTGGTTGCTGCTGAGACTGGTTTCAGTGTGAAGTTAAAGAAGGGAGATTTTCACTGTGCGCCATTTTAAGTAAGTAAGCTTATTATGTCCATCCATCTTCTACCACTTACTCCTTTTCAGGGTCAAAGGGAGCCTGAAGCCTATCTGAGGGAGCATCGGGCACAAGGCGGGGTACACCCTGGACAGGGTGCCAGTCCATTGCAGGGCACAATCACATACACACCCATTCATACACTACGGACACTTTTAGACAAGCCAATCAGCCTACCATGCATGTCTTTTGACTGGGGGAGGAAACCGGAGTATGCTCCACACACACATGGCCCCGGCGAGACTCGAACCCCGGACCCTGGAGGTGTGAGGCGAACGTGCTGACCACTAAGCCACTGTGCACCCGTAAGCTTATTATGTTGATATAAAATTATTTTGTGTGATTTTTAATAGTGAAATATGTTTGCTAAATTCTTACTGGTACATTATATAATAAAGGACAACACAGCCATAATTACAAATGTTTCCTGGTCAAACTTTGCTAACATTAATTAATTAACAACATTTTTAAGGATGGTTTTGTGAAGGTATGATAAGTGAGATATCAAATGATTATTTATGTGATTTTAAATATTTAATCATATAATTTAATACACTTAATCATAGTGTAATCGTGTATTTCTGTGAGGAAAAAAACATGGCAGCTAATGCTGAGACCTATAGACCTTGTCAAACTTTGTCAATGTCGCCATTAATTAACAACATTTTCATGATTGTGTGAAGGTATGATTGAGAAATGAGCTGCAAATATTTCCTAAAGTATTAATCATAAGTTAATCGCGTGTTTTATGAAAGAGCATGACAGCTATAGATGGAAACAATTAGTGATGTTTCATAGTCGGTGAAATCAGTTTATCTTCACACTCGTTACCAGTAAATAACCATCTAGCTATGTAATAGCTAAATTTAGTTGATCTAACTTCCAGCATGTTTATCACATTTTTACAGCCAAAGACCTTTACTGTGCATCCCGAAAGTATTCACAGCACTTCACTTTTTCCACATTTTGTTATGTTACAGCCTTATTTCAAAATGGATTAAATTTATTATTTTCCTCAAATTTTCTACAAGCAATACTCCATAATGACAAGGTGAAATAAGTTTGTTTGAAATCTTTGCAAATTAATTAAAAATAAAAAACAAAATAAGCACATGTACATAAGTATTCACAGCCTTTGCCATGGCACTCAAACTTGAGCTCAGGTGCATCCTATTTCCACTGATCATCGTTGAGATGTTTCTACAACTTGATTGGAGTCCACCTGTTGGTAAATTCAGCTGATTGGACATGATTTGTAAAGGAACACACCTGTCTATATAAGGTCCCTCAGTTAACAATGCATGTCAGAGCACAAACCAAGCCATGAAGTCCAAGGAGTTGTCTGTAGACCTCCGAGACAGGATTGTATTGAGGCACAGATCTGGGAAAGGGTACAAAATATTTCTGCAGCATGAAGGTCCCAATGAGCACAGTGGCCTTCATCATCCGTAAATAGAAGAAGTTTGGAACCACCAGGACTCTTCCTTGAGCGGGCCACCTGGCCAAACTGAGCGATCGGGGAGAAGGGCCTTAGTCAGGGAGGTTACCAAAAACCTGATGGTCACTCTGACAGAGCTCCAGTGTGTCTCCGTGGAGAGAGGAGAACCTTCCAGAAGAACAACCATCTCTGCTGCAATCCACCAATCAGGCCTGTATGGTTGAGTGGCCAGACAGAAACCACTCCTCAGTAAAAGGCATATGACAGCCGGCCTGGAGGACTCTCGGACCATGAGAAAATTCTCTAGTTTGATGAAACAAAGATTGAACTCTTTGGCCTGAATGGCAAGCGTCATATCTGGAGGCACCACTCATCCCCTGGGCAATACCATCCATACAGTGAAGCATGGTGGTGGCAGCATAATGCTGTGGGAATGTTTTTCAGTGGCAGGAACTGGGAGACTAGTCAGGATAGAGGGAAAGATGAATGCACCAATGTCCAGAGAGATCCTTGAGGAAAACCAGTTCCAGAGCGCTCTGGACCTCAGACTGGGGCAAAGGTTCACCTTGCAACAGGACAGACCCTAAGCACACAGCCAAGATAACAATGGAGTGGCTACAGAACAACTCTGTGAATGTCCTTGAGTGGCCCAGCCAGATCCCAGACTTGAACCCGATTGATCATTTCTGGAGAGATCTAAAAATGGCTGTGCACGGACACTCCCCATCCAACCTGATGGAGCTTGAGAGGTCCTGCAAAGAAGAATGGGAGAAACTGCCCAAAAATAGGTGTGCCAAGCTTGTAGTATCATACTCAAAAAGACTTGAGGCTGTAATTGGTGCCAAAGGGGCTTCAACAAGTATTGTGCAAAGGCTGTGAATACTTATGTGCATGTGCTTTTTTTTTAATTTTTTTTTTATTTTTAATAAATTTGCAAAGATTTCAAACAAACTTCTTTCATGTTGTCATTATGGAGTATTGTTTGTAGAATTTTGAAGGCAATAATGAATTTAATCAATTTTAGAATAAGGCTGCAACATAACAAAATGTGGAAAAAAGGAAGCGCTGTGAATACTTTCCGGATGCACTGTACACAGTGTTTCAGAATTTTCACTGGGAATGTCCGGAAAATGGCATTATTCTGGCCCCACTGAAAATAATGGGAAAATCTAATCACCAGACTACAGTAGTCATGTAGTCAAGAATCAAGCATCAAGAAGTGCATTATGGGGGATGACAGTACCCTCAGTTCAGTGTGCAGAAATACGTTATGGGTATTTTAGTGACATCAAATACACATTAACCCCCAACATAAGAAGAATCACATAAGTACTGCAACATAGACAAGTGACCTATCAAAACACTCAGCTCAATGAGGAGTATTGCGTTCTCCTAATAACCACAATGTCAGTAACACACACATGAATGACATGTCCAAGTGTTCGGCTTGGTCTAGAGAATCAGTAACTCCGATTTGGGGCTTGATTGTACATGCAATTCGTGTGGAATTTTCCATCGGAATTTGCAATACACACTAATGTAAAATGAGTCTAGAGGAGCACACAGACAGAGAATCAAGAAATCCAATTTGGGAATGGATGCCATGTGCACGTCGCATGGAGTTTCCTGGTGGAATTCCCCAATACAAAGTAGTGTAAAATGTAAAACTGTCTTATTCAGGAGAGTTATGCTATGACTTTTATGAGTGATATTCAATTCAATTCAATTAAATTTTTACAATAGACATTGTCTCAAAGCAGCTTTACAGAAATATCATCACAGTATACAGATATTAAAGATGTGAATTTATCCCAACTGAGTGGCGACAGTGGCAAGGAAAAACTCCTAAGATGTTTAAGAGGAGGGAACCTTGAGAGAAACCAGACTCAGAAGAGAACCATTCCTCATCTGGGTAAAAACAGATATTCTGAAATAGTTCATTATTTTGAGTAACACAGGAGGAAACACGTGGAGGAGAAGAGAACAAAAAGCACAAGCCCGCCAGCCCAAATATCATCTTCCCACTGGTTTGAGCTGTCCTCACCAACAAAATATGTAAAGCCAAAATAGGCTTCTTTAGCCATTTGTGAAGCGACTGAGGGTTTCTGGGAAAAGTGTGAGAGTGGGTATATGTGTATAAACCATCTTGGAAGGTTCAGGGTTCACCTTGTAAGGCCAACAGTTGATATTTGACCATATGTCTAAGTTAGAAGAACACATAAAATATAGAATAATTTACAAGCACAGGTCTGACCATACCAAGGGTCAGACAAGGAGCAAAAAGAGAGGATACTAAAAAGAAGAACAACTTTACTGTGCAGATAAGCATTGGAATGCTCACTCATCCATATCAAGAGATAAGTTTGCACACATCCAAGGTAGAAATAGATAAAAAAAAAAAAACTGCCAGAAAAGATAATATATTTGTATATTTGTCAAAAAATAATGATGTAATTAATGTAATTGCAGATCAAAGCAAAAGATAAGGAAACGTTTAGGCATTACGAGGAAATGTGTGGAGGCTTGTGGTTGTCCTTGAGACAACAATGTCTGGTGTCTTGGTGTGAGCAGGTGTGAGTACTCAGGAATGAAATGACGACAATAGTTTATAATTCCCAAAAAAACTTAGCATACCTCTTTGTGTGGATTGAGGTCTGACCTCGACATCAGCACTCTGTCCCTGGGAGATATGGAAACAGATATTGGACCATTGTCTGACGGAGCTAAAGTTTAGTTAGCGAGGCCTTGAAACCGCAGTACACAGACCTTGTTGTCTGTGTACTGAACATGGCAGCAGCCCTCCGTTAAAACGAATGATGAGAGGGCTTGATGCACCATTGATGAGAACACAGTGGGGAAGATATGTCTATGTGTATTGCTGATTTTTAAAAATAAAAGCAAAAATAGGCTGTGTCTGCTCAGATACAGGGACATTGAAAAAAAAGCGTTACATAAATCAACTCTATGAGTGGTTAATATGATGGTGCAATGAACAGAATCTGCTTTTGTTATTAACTGGAATCTGTTCTGCGAGCATCGTAGGTTGTTAGACTCATGTCAGACAACATCTCCAAGTGACAACATCACCATGTGACTACCTGCCATAAGTTCAATTAATAATTCAGCATTTGTATTACATTTTATAAAGACTGTGTCTGTTCCCCGAGCTAAACAAAATCTAACTTACATAAAATTAGGTCATACTGAATGCACAGCCAGCACCTTTGATCTGAAGCTAGGACTATTAAATATTTGATTTCTTATGTCTAAGGCACTTATTAACAAAATCATTACTGACCAGGAATTTAATATAATGTGTTTCACGGAAACTAGGATTAAACCAAATGAGTACATAGCACTAAATGAAGCTAGTCCTCCAGGATACAGTTATATCAGCCCCCACATAACACAAAAACTCAGTCATAAGTTTAACTCTTTTGTTAAATTTCTTTACACCAGTAAAACATATGCAGCCACAAAAAATAAGTCGATTAAGCTAATTTTTATTTATATACCTTCAGGGCCATATTCGGAATTCCTTAGTGAATTTGGCTTTATCAGCCTGCTGGAGTGACTGAAGCTGTTCCTTGTCTTCCAACATCATTAGTGGCTGGTGCCTTAGGTATAATGAGCCAACTGTGGTAACAGGTCTGTAGGTCCCAAAGGGTCACTGGTAGGGTTTTGTGAGAGTGCATCCGGAACTAGATTGGCCGAGCGGGTCTGTAGACAACCTCAAAGTCAAAGTCCTGCAGCCGCAAGCACCATTGAGCCAGTCGTCCTGAGGGGTGGGCCTTGTCATCAGCCACCTCAAGCTATTGTGGTCCGTCACCACTGTTACACTAGAGCCCTCAATGTACGGACGAAAATGTTCCAGAGCCCAAATCACCCCAGGCACTCTTTCTCTGAGGTGGAATATGGGCGTTCTGACTTGTGCAGGGTACGTCTCGCAAAAGCGACAGCCCTCTCTAAGCCATCCTCACCAGTCTGGGTCAATGCGGGTCCAAGGCCCACATCACAAGTATCCATGTGTACTCCAAAAGTCTTCTCAAAGTCAGGCAAAATAAGGACTGTGGCACTGGTTAGCTGTTGTTTTAGAGAATAAAAAGACACCTGGCAGTCAGTGGACCACACAAATGGGGCATCCTCCTTCATTAGGGCAATCATCGGCTTGGCAATACGGGCATACCCTGAGATGAACCTACGCTAGTAACTTGTCATTCTTTGGTTTTGCGCCTGGGGCAACGGACACTTTCCAGTAACCCCGTGCAAGATCCAGTGTGGAAATAAGTTTACCACGTGCCAAAAATCCAGCGAGTCATTCACTCTTGGAAGTGGGTAGGAGTCCTTCACCGTATATTTGTTCACTTTCCTAAAGTCTACACAAAATCTTGGCTCTGCGCTTGGCTTTTTGACTATCACAATTGGAGAGGCCCAGGGCCCTGAAGCAGGCTCAATAATGCCATCCTCCAACATTCTGGAAATCTTCTTCTCGATAATCTTTCTTTCTGCACGTGAAGCACGGTAGGGAGGAACACACACTGGCTTTCCAGTCCCAGTGTCTATTGCGTGCTCCACCAATGAAGAACGTCCCAGTTTTGCCCCAAAAAGATGAACAAAGTCTCCCAATAGGTGTGCCAGTTTTTTCTTGTCCGCTAAAGGCAGGGCTGCTTGTTCCAGTACTGGACCAAGATCGGTCTGGACATCCTTAAAGATAAGGCTAGCTACATGGGCCTCCAAATCATCAAACCCAGAAATCCTGCAGCTCCCCTGCTCAAGAAAGCACATATACATGCCCGTCTGAATTTTGCCAATGAACATCTGAATGATTCAGAGGACAACTGGGTGAAACTTTTGTGGTCAGATGAGACCAAAATGGAGCTCTTTGGCGTCAACTCAACTCGCTGTGTTTGGAGGAGGAGGAATGTTGCCTATGACCAAAGAACACCATTGCCATCATCAAACATGGAGGTGAAAACATAATGCTTTGGCGGTGTTTTTCTGGTAAGGGGTGTTGTGTCTAAGATTCAGCCTATTTCCCCAAAATTACCCAAAGACACTTAGAAATTATTCTAGGAAGAAATACTCACATATTCAATGGCAGACTGAAGAACAAATAAGACAACAGGCCAGTAGGTGAGGAAAAAAAGCAAGGGTCCATTTTATTCGTTCCGTTCAACCCTCCAGAATTCACAAGAATGAGAGCTCTCAGTCATGATCCCAATCAGTACAGATACAAGAGATCTATTTATACCTAACCGGTTCAGGAATATTCTATAGAAAACAAAAACCTTCTTATCGCAATCCCATAGTTTTAAGATCTAGCTGGCTGAAATACCATAGAAACGTAAACAAACTCAACTTCATAACATTCTGACGCCTTAATCACGTGAGTGCACTTTGATCCAGTTCTTTCGGTATCTCTGGTTTACTTATTTAATTGCTCTACATTTCTGTTTTAAATATGGTTATACCGATTCCATACTTCATGATATCCATATATTATCTTAATAATATTTTATATTCTTATTACTATTCTTGTTTTAATGTTTTAATTTTCCTTCTGTTTGTGTGTTCCATGTTTATGCACATTTGTCCTTGAGTGTGTTGACGCATTTACACAGGTGGATGATGTCACTTTCTCTTCTTTGGGCTCTGAACCTCATATGATGTTCATGCTTGGTCAGTCTGTGACCCTTGTGTTTATTTTATGTATATTTTATATACATCATTTCCTCCCTTTGAGGCTTTAAAGCCTCACCATCTATCTCAAGTGGAGAAACTGGTTCTGCTTTACCCCATGACCATCCCCTACTAATTGTCAGATTGTTACTCTAACAAAGCCATATTGCCTGTGATCCTCCCTGTAGCTCCCTCCAGTAGTAAACATGTAGCATGAGGTCTTGTTTAGAAAACAGGGTTTTATTTCTGTAATGATGATCAACGCATCAACCATTGACTTCAACCCTTCAACCCTTCAACCCGTGAGAACTCATAGGCTGTCTCCTACTTAAGAGGGGCTAAATCTTAAAGTCCTTTCCTTGTCTTCTTTCTCCTCAGGTAATATACGTCCAGATTTAATTCAATTCAATTCAATTCAATTTTATTTGTATAGCGCTTCTTTACAATAGACATTGTCTCAAAGCAGCTTTACAGGAATATAAACACAGTATACACACAGTAAAAGTGAAAAATTAATCCCAACTGAGCAAGACACTGAGTGGCGACAATGGCAAGGAAAAACTCCCTTGTGTGTTTTAGAGGAAGAAATGTTGAGAGGAACCAGACTCAGAAGGGAACCCATCCTCATCTGGGTAACAACAGATATTATTAAAGTGATCATTATTGATCTATATGTAATATGTTTGGCTTAGAAGAAGCCTTTGTCCCAGCAGTCTGGATTTGGAGTAGATGAGAGCTCCATCCAGAAGTAGGACCTCCGAGACTGATCATGCAGGTCCGGAGAGCAGAAAGGACCAGGATTCTTATTGTTCACTCTTGCCACGTTATGGTTTTTTGGTGCTTCGACTAAAGGTGTTGTGCCCCTTCAGGTACGTGTGGAACACAAGATCTGCGCTAATTAGTTCCGCCTATACAATCTATTATTTTCAGGTAGGAACCAAATAACGGTAACAGACTTGACTTAAACTGTGAGGCAATTACACTCCCCGTCATCAAATGGGTCTCTTACACTGACCACTTCCACTCTACACTGATCAGGATGGGTGCTGTCGAGAGTTTGTAGACCCGGTGGGAGACGTGGTAGCGTTGTGCGCCCTGGGGCTTCACGGTAGATAGGTAGCTGGAGAATTGGTCTCAGGACCCCCTACATCCATTTTGTGCTGGACCCATGTAGATGTACCTTGCCATACCCCTTACTCTTATTTCTATGTATGTATATATACACGTTTGGTTATACGTTTGATTATACACTCTACCTACGTCAATTAGTGAGTTAAAGTTTGATAATTTATTTAGTAAGTTTAATGTTTGATTAACTGAGTTCTTCTACAGTTTTGTTACTACTACTACTGCCACCGCTAGTCTACGTAAGCGTGGCGATTACAGTGATTACTTGATTGAATCAACACGTCCCTATCTTTCTCAACTGGGCCTATTAGCCTAGTGGGCGAAAAAACCTCTAAGGAGGAAAAATTCCCATCCTGCTTGACAGCATTATTATATCTAAGCCTGATTATATCTTAGCCTGATTGTGTTTCACAATTCTTTGCATATCACATGTAACATGTCATAACATGTCACAACAATGTCTGTCTGCTCTTTGTATGCTGGTTGTCTTTGGCTCAAGCATTTTGCATACTGTAGAGAGCCTTACTGTATCACATCCTCTTCTCACCCCATAAGGTTCAGATCAGCTGTTGTACTAATGGGTCCTTGTTCTGCATTGTCCTCGGAGTGTCTTTCCTAGGAGTGTCTTTCCATGTCCACGTAGTGCATTTCCTCGCTGGTGTCGCTGCTGCTGCTGGTCTTCGTCCCCAGTTGCATGATTTCGACCCTCACCCCCCTTTGAGGCAGTGATGCCTCATCCATAACACCGTTCCCAGCTCTGTTCCTGTGAATAGAGAGCTTTACACACAGCAGTTAGTTATCTCATACATGCTCCCGGTTCCTGCTGCAATTACTCCATCAGCAACCCTTCATATGGAACAGACATGGAACAGACACTGGCAGGGGTCGACCGGTAAGCATGTCATGCGTTTTAGATACATATTATTGTTAGTCTGCATGCAATAGTTAATTAGTGCAAAAGGTAGCGCATCTACCAAAACAAGTTCAATGTCAGCACAAAATTGCGTTAAGCTTAGCTTCAAAGCTAACGCTCTGGTGCGTAGACCTCCTCCTGAACCTCTAGCTGGAGCTCGGTGAGTAAGACCACCTTATGAGTTTCAGGTTCGAGCTTGGGTTCTGAGGTCACCAGGTTAACCTCAGGCTGTGGCTCTGGAGCTGAGACCTCCCCGTAGGTCTCGTGCTGGAGCTCCGAGGCCACCATGTGGACCACTGGCTGGAGCTTGGAGGGTGAGCCCACCTCGTGGGTTTCAGCTTCGAGCTCTGGTTCTGAGGTCGCTATGTTGACTTCTGGCTGTAGTTTCATAGGGGCTTTTCTGTATAGACGCTTGTGCTGATGCCAGCTGCTCTTGAAGAATTCCTTAGAGCAGAAAAATGCTTCCTGAAGACCCAGCTTCTTGCAGATGGGACATTGGAACTGAGTCTCTTTCCCACAGCCCTCAGTCTCAGAGAAACCTTCCCCATGTTGGGCGGAACCTGAAGCGGATCAGTAGAGGCTGCTCTGTTAATCCCCTCATAATAGAGACTGTAAGGCAGGTTAGCCTGGGGCTGTTCCTTGACTCCCCCCCCCCCCCC
>JAFFST010054684.1:377286-388283 GCA_022414735.1 Noturus placidus | reverse complement strand
TGAACAGGTGTGGCAATAATCAGGCCTGGGTGTGGCTAGAGAAATTGAACTCAGGTGTGGACAACCACAGTTATAGTATGTTTTAACAAGGGGGGCAATCACTTTTTCACACAGGGCCATGATGGTTTGGATTTTTTTTCACCTTTTAATAATAAACACATTCATTTACAAATTGCATTTTGTGTTTACTTGTGTTGTCCTTGACTATTGTTTAAATTGGTTTGATGTTCCGAAACACTTAAGTGTGACAAACATGCAAAGGAACAGGAAATGAGGAAGGGGGCACACACTTTTTCACACCACTGTATACCAGTCTACAGAGACTAGACTAGGTGAGTGCTTTTGATCATTTGTGGAAATTTTGAGCTAAAAATTGTTTCAGGGAATTAGTTAAATACGCAAATCTGATGATTAAACCCTCATTGTAAATACTAATGCTATAGTTAGGAAATTATATTAGTTGGCATCTGTCATAAACATCAAAAGCATTAAATTGTTCCCTAATATAATTCAAGTGCTTTTCTTTACACAGGAGCCAGCCTGTATTTCCTGCCTAGAAACTCGATGTCAACGTGTATATTAAGAGCTTAGTGTCATTTGGTGAGCATTAAACGTTGGTGGGCATTTGAGATACATTAAACGTTAAGAAGCTGAATTTGAGCTATTTAGCCAATTAGCCGTTTAATTACATTGTACCAGCCAGAACTTTCCCAGGAATATGCAGTTACTCTTGAAATCATGAAACAAAAGTAAGAACAACATCAGCCCCTGGAACGAAAACAAACAAACAACAACAACAACAACAACAACAACAACAACAACAACAACAGAAAAACCCAAAACAAAAACAGCAACACTGACAGCACTGCTAGCACAACAAATGGGCTGCTTTCTAGTGTTTCATTGGCACAATTAGAAATCAAACACAAAATATGCTGTGTGGTTAGCCCCACCCACCCGATATTTCCAAAGTGACCAGAATGAACAACAAGAATACCTACATTCTTTAGTTGCTTTTTTTTTCATCAAACAAAGAAAATACATAATCATACTAGGTAACAGTTAACAGCTAACAAACTCTTCACTACTCAGGGGTGTAAGGCACAAATTTACACATGGAAGAAACAAACAACAACAAAAAATAAAAACCAGGCTATTAAACATGTAATTCAGTAAGAGGGTCTGTGTGAAGATGAGACCAGGAAATGATGCCTTTAAATACCTGCCGAATAAAAAAAAATCATTTCCACCATGCTAGCTGTGCGCCAGCATCCGTCCATTTGTGTTGCAAATAATATGGGGATATTTTTTGTTCTTCCTTGGCTCAGTCTTTGCACGCTCTCATGCAAACAGTGAACCAGAATGGCACTCAGTGAAGCTATGGCCATTAGGATTAGAGGTTGCTGACACACTGACACAGTGCTGAATGGGGATGCACATGGAGAAGTGAAGGTGTGTTGAAGGAGTTCCAGTTTGAGATTTGTTAAAAATTTTCTTTCCTCTTCAATGTGTTTTTTTTTTCACAAAGGGAGATTCATCTTGGTGTGATGCTTGATCTTAACTGATCTCGAACTACTCTGGCAAAGTTCAATAAATAGCACCTCGGTGCAGAGGCCTTAATTCCCTCTATAGCTCGCTTAAAAACATCCAAAAATGTTAGAGGACTTTTCTTCAATGAGTTGTACTGGCTCCAGTTGAATGACTTTAAATAATTTTACATAATTAATTAAAAATTAAAAAAATTCTCTCTCTCCCTCTCTCTGAATCTAAAAAGAGTCCGTCTTTCTTCAAAAGCACTTTATTAAAAAATAAATACAACCAGCTATTAGTACTAACAGTCACGGGTTATTCAGTCACCTGTTACAGTAGACAATTTTTCAGACCTCGCTAAAGGCAGAACTTGATTGCTTTGTCCATTAGCTGCAATACTGAGAGAGGCATTTCATCGTTTTTTTTTTTTTTTTTTGTTTAGTTTTTTTAAATCTTACTTCACAGTTTTCCTTTGTAAACCAGCTGTTGTTCCAGGCTGAGGCCGCTGTTCTCCATGTGTTTGTTTCTTACCTAGGGATGTCCCAGCTTTAGAACTATGCAAGTACACTCCTCTCTGTGATCCAGAATGTGCTTTTAGCAGGCTGTTGTGGTCGTGTACCCAGCCTGGCATACTGTCGTCTTAAAAAAAACTGAGCAAAATAGCTAAATCTGGCTCAGTGACAAGAGATTTGAGAGTCCCTCTTTTTTCGGTAGCAGGTGGTTACATCTTTCACCATGAGGAATCAACAGCCTGAGTTAAACACGTACATTTATGTAAAAAATGTTTCTTTTTTTGGGTGTGTGTTTTCTTAAAAGAACAGTGAGCATTTCCTGTACACAGCTGTACAACACAGATTTCATGTTCCTCTGTCCTTATGCTGATTATGTCCCTGAGTCGCTGCACTTAACTTTACCAGAGAGGGCGAACTGTGAAGGTTTGGGTGGGACGTCTGGTTTGCGGTGCCTGGAGCTGCAACGAGGCAACGAGCCGTATGAGCTCAAGCTGGAGTGACGTGAAAGGCCTGAAGGAGAAGAAACGTGCATGGAGTCAAGCCTCTGTGGTGCCGGGGGTGGTGTCTCAGCACGGCTAAAGCTGCGCTTCCTTGACAGGTGAGATGAGTTGGACGAATTGGTATTGTGCTGCTGCTTTTTCAGGCCCATTGGGTATCCACGACAATACATATCTAGCCTCTTGCCCATCTGAGGAACAGCTGGAGGTACCACAGCTGCTAATGAGGCTTCCCTCTGGGGCACGCGGGGTGGCACCCCATCTGAATCCACCATCACATTGTGGCATGGGCTCTTCATTGTTTTGTACTCCAGCGTGGCTGCTTGATCATCAGGCAAATCTGTGCGATGTGGCTCCTCTACATACTCATGCTGGTGCTGGTAGACCTGCTGGTGCTGGTGCTGTTGTAAAGGTAGCACCACCACACTGGGGATGTGGCCTGGAGATGCCCTCATTGGCAGGTCAGTGCCTATCAGGACATTAGGCGAGCCCATGGAGACCAGCTCTTTGGCGCAGGCATTGATTAGGTTCTGGTTCCTCTCCCAATCCCGGCTGGCACGGCTGGGTTTGCGGCGCAGCTGCATGGGTGTTGATTCGGGTGTGGGAAGTGCCACCAGGTCCAGGTGCTGCTGCTCCTCGGCTTTGATAAGTGTCTTACCATTGTGCATCAGAGGAGCGAGGATGGCCTCAGGCCGGCCATCTTTGGCTTGCGTCTCAAACAGGCCTGTCAGCTTGGTGACACTGTTCATGGAGCCGCGCCTGGAGTTCACAGCCTCTTTGGTTTTTTTGCGTGTAGAGAGCTCGAGATGACGGCGGCGATGGTCACACACACAGTAGACCACAATACCAGAGAAGACAGCACCCATGATAAATGCCAGGACCACAGCCACGGCCAATAGAGTGATGGGAACCATCTGATCACGGCCCTTCTGGAAGCTCTCACGAATCACGCCTGCAGGTGAGAGTTGAGAAATCCTTTACATGAGTTAAACTGCACACATCAAATAGATTCAGTGCTACAGCTTCATAACAAACATGGTGTAAATAGCACTAATTTTCAGTAACAAGCAGGGATCATCTAATTTACATGCCCCTATGATAACTAAGCTGGTACCTTCATCTCATGCACCTCCTTTTGTATAAACCTGAGCTTAAATAAATTGCCAGACATCTTGAGGGCTGGTACAGAAAAATTGGCCTGGAGGTGCATTACCAAGTCTGCTTTTAATGGCACCCGTACGGCATACTCCTCCTCCATAATTAGCACTGTTTAAAGTAGACCCAAGACATTATTTTCCACTGCTAATTAACTTATTAAACCATCAATGCATCATATTACTGGCTCAATTGACCTCTGCAACTCTTTCAATTTTTTGAAAATAAAATAAAATGTATTTATGAAACATTTTCATTAAACTCATCAGATGTTTCCTCTAACTGGTCTTCACCTCAGCCCATAAAACATGTCCTCTCTAGCTTTCCTCTCACCAGTCCATCCTGTGTTAGTGACCTAACTGCACAAACTAGCTCATCTACTTTGCAGTTAGCTCCAACACCTACCTCACTTATTAAAAGCTGCCTATCTGTAATCTTATCTCCTACTGCTCTACTGATCAACTGTTCTTTTTCTTCTGGATCTGTCCCGCGATCATTAAAAATGGCTGCGGTCACTCTTATTTTAAAGAAACCAGGGTTAGATTCTTCTGTTAGGAATAATTTCAGACCTGTATCTAATCTTCCTTTCATTTCTAAGCTGTTTGAAAAAGTAGTAGCCTCGAAGCTACAAGCTCATATCTCTGCTAACAATCTTCTTGATCCCCATCAATCTGGTTTTCGATCAGGCCACAGCACTGAATCAGCACTGTGAAAAATGACTAATGACCTCCTAATACCTGCTGATTCTGGCTGTCTTACAGTTGTCATCATGCTTAATTTAACAGCAGCCTTTGACACTGTATTTCATCACATACTTACCTCTCGGATATCAGCTATCGGGATCATAGGTAATGCTATGTCTTGGTTTATATCAAATCTCACTGATAGACAATTTTTCACTACTATCCATAACCTCAAATCTTCTTCGTGTTCTCTTCCTCAAGATGTCCCTCAAGGCTCTGTTCTTGGAACACTTCTGTTCAATATTTATTTGTTACCTCTTGGTCACATTAACTGTAGTCATGGTCTCAGCTATCATTGTTATGCCAATGACTTGCAAATTTACATATCAGCCCGCCATGTCTCTGCTCTTTCTCTGGACTCATTGAATGTCTGTACTGCTGACATCAAAATCTGGTTACATAGCAACTTCGTAAAATTTAATAGTGATAAAACTTATTATTTTTGGTCCACCATCCCTTTTAAAAAAGTCTGAACTGAGTTTATCTATTGATCTATTGATGAGGCTACATTAATTCCACCATAATATTAAAACTGCAGAAAGTACATCATTTTCATCTTTCATCAATGGGTGGTAGATCGTTCAGTGCTGTGGCTCCGAAACTCTGGAATTCTCTTCCACTAACTCTTGGTGACACCTCTATCATATCCTCATTCAAATCACAACAAAAAACCTATATGTTCTTACAGTATTTTCAACCCTCCTCTGGATAGTGTTTTGCTGATTAGTTACAGTGTGTATGTATGTATGTGTATGTATGCATGTATATACTGTATGATGCATGTAGTTATATTTGATGCTGTGTTTATGTATTTTTCCTTGTTCAGAAACCTTGAGCTTGGGAAAGGCAATTTGTACATAAAACTTCTTCCTCTTCTTCTTCTTCTTCTTCTTATTATTATTATTATTATGTATTATTAATTGGTTATGCCAGTTTTTGTAATAGATAGAGTGCAACATTATAAATAAATCTCTTCAATTAAGTACTTTGTAAAGTTTTCTCACTGGTCTAGTGTTGCTTTAACAGTGGAGCATGAAAATAAACTCTAAATAAGGACTTTATAGACTGCATTTACTGTATATCAGAGACTCGTAAAAAAATGCCATGGATTTAAAGTCCAGCTCCACAAAGCAAAACTACCCATTCACTATACCAAATTTCCTCTTGGGTATCAATCAAGTACTCTCTATCTCTATCTCTATCTGATAGCAGCAATGACAGTATCTAAGCACCAAGTGTGAGTCAGGAAACTTTCAGAGTACTAAATCAATGTACTCTAACAAATATGGTTCTGACCAAAACCAGAACCCTTTCTCCAGAGGAACAAACCAAAGAACCCTACTCTTGATACATGGGATACCATCTAATGTTTAGAATAATAACATACATTATTGTTAATCATATGAAAACACAAGAGAATATGCTGTATTTGTACCACTGATGCACTATATGGCCAAATCACTCTCATATGTACTTTTTGAACATCCCATTACAGATTTAGTCCCCCTTTGCTGCTATAACAACCTCCACACTTATGAGAAAGCTTTCCACTATTTTGGAGTATGGTTGTGTGGATTTGCCCATTCAGCCACACAAGCATATGTGAGGTCAGGCACTGATGTTGGCTGAGGAGGCCTGGCACATAGTCAGTTTTCCAGTTCATCCCAAAGGTGTTCAGTGGGATTGAGGTCATGGTTCTATGCATGCAACTAAAGTTCTTCACCCCAGCCTTGGGGCTGTCAGGGGCACTGTCATGCTGCAACTTGGTTGGGCCCCTTAGTTTCAGTGAATGGAAATTGTAATTCTACAGCATACATACTGTATATTCTAGATATTCTAAGAAAATTGTGTGCTTCAAACTTTGTGGCAACACTTTGCGGAAGACCGACAGTGTATTGGAGTATCCATACTGATATTTCAAATTGATTTTAAACTCAAAAAATTTACATAAAGGTGGACATACCTTTCAGAATTCCTACACTTAGTGTAAATTATAATAAATATTTGCCATAAAAATTTAAATGGAAGATGCTATCCACTAGCTATATTCCACTATAATGGAAATAATATTCAGCATTTACATGTGAGAAGAATGATCAGGATAGCCAGAATCAATCACAAGACTTTTCAAATCTTAGGTGAAATGTAAAAAAATAAAAATCTGTAGCAGGGGTCCTGTTGTTTGTGGAAAACTTAGATAGAAGCAAGGTATTTCTGTGACTGCCAGTGTAGTCTGTGAATAACATTTCAGCAGCTAGAAAATTGTTCTAATTGAACCATAGTAACAATGGAGAAATATGTATATAATATATATCTTTTTTTAAATCAATGGAAAGACAAAGAGTAGTAATGTGGACTGAAAAATATATGTTAATAATATAGAAGTGATGGAACAATGGACTGCAGAGTGGAAATCTTTGTAGACAGTTGAAAATAGTACATGAAACTGAAGCTGAAAGGAGCTGAAAAGGAAGAATAAGTGAGCAAGCAAGAGAAGCCCAAGGTTGGAACAGAGCGAGGAAAATGTAGGACTGAGAAAGCAGAGGTTAGTTTAAACCTGTTAGTACACCTTATACCACAGTGGTGATGAATTCATAGTGTTGATTAATTTTCTATAACAGCAGCTCTGACAATAGTTCCATCTGAAAGGCAATTCACGGGTTTATATTAGTGCATTCATTCTAATGTGTTATCATTTCTGTAGTGACAAACTGTAATTGTTAATATTGCGAAGTTTTCTGTGTGGAGACATTTATATAGCATTTAAAGATGGAATCTCCAGTGTCAGCACTTTGTAACAGTCAGAGATAAAACAGTAACCAACACATGTTTTATGACATGGGAAAGTCTTCAGGATGGAGGACATTGCTTTTTTTCTCTGTGGAATGACAAGCTGCATTTTCCAACTTCTTGAGAGAAAAAAGAGCAGCTATTGAGGGAACAACTTTTTATAGCTGCTTTAACATAAGCTTGCTGACATTCCTATAACTAACTATAAAAAAAGGAGAATATGTCATTCTTTACTAAATATATTGTCTGTAGTAATTGACACTTTGCTGTGGTATAAGAGGATTCAAACATTTTGGGACATGCTGTTATAGTAAAAAAAAAAAAGTCAACTTTGGTGAGGTAAAACATCATCCACTGAATAACAGCACCTCCCAAAATATTTTATTCTTTCCTAGTGGATAAGGTGTTATGACATCATCAGCTGCAGTCACTTTGTAAAACAGTTTATCGTGTTTTTATCATGTATCACGTTCTTGAAAACCATAAGAACAGTTTGAAAGTTTGTACTTACAATGGATATAAAAACTCTACATACCCCTGTTAAAATGGCAGGTTAAAAAAAAAACAAAACATTTAACCAAGAAAAGTCATGTCAGAACTTTTTTCACCCTCAATGTAAAATTAAATGAAAAACAATCAGGAACATTTTAGAGAAAAATAGGAAAAATCAAAAGTTACAATAAGCTGGTAGCTTACAGTCATGGCCAAAAGCTTGTGATCACTTTACATATATAATACAGTGGGGGAAAAGTATTTGATCCCCTGCTGATTTTGTACGTTTGCCCCCTGACAAAGAAATGATCAGTCTATAATTTTAATGGTAGGTTTATTGGAACAGTGAGAGACAGAATAACAACAAAAACATCCAGAAAAATGTGTCAAAAATGTTATAAATTGATTTGCATTTTAATGAGGGAAATAAGTATTTGACCCCTCTCAATAAGAAAGATTTCTGGCTCCCAGGTGTCTTTTATAGAGGTAACGAGCTGAGATTAGGAGCACACTCTTAAAGGGAGTTTAAGAATTAGTTACTGTATAAGAGACACCTGTCCACAGAAGCAATCAGTCAATCAGATTCCAAACTCTCCACCATGGCCAAGACCAAAGAGCTCTCCAAGGATGTCAGGGACAAGATTGTAGACCTACACAAGTCTGGAATGGGCTACAAGATCATTGCCAAGCATCTTGATGAGAAGGTGACAACAGTTGGTGCGATTATTCGCAAATGGAAACACAAAAGAACTGTCAATCTCCCTCGGCCTGGGGCTCCATGCAAGATCTCACCTTGTGGAGTTGCAATGATCATGAGAACAGCAAAGAATCAGCCCAGAACTACACGGGAGGATCTTGTCAATGATCTCAAGGCAGCTGGGACCATAGTCACCAAGAAAACAATTGGTAACACACTACGCCGTCAAGGACTGAAATCCTCAAGATAGCACATATACTTGCCTGTCTGAAGTTTGCCAATGAACATCTGAATGATTCAGAGGACAACTGGGTGAAAGTGTTGTGGTCAGATGAGACCGTGTTTGGAGGAGGAGGAATTCTGCCTATGACCCCAAGAACACCATCCCCACCATCAAACATGGAGGTGGAAACATTCTGCTTTGGGGTGTTTTTCTGCTAAGGGGACAGGACAACTTCTTCGCATCAAAGGGACGATGGACGGGGCCATGTACCGTCATATTTTGGGTGAGAACCTACTTCCCTCAGCCAGGGCATTGAAAATAACAAGTAATTACTAAGTCATTACCAAGTACTAAGTCATGTTTTGCAGAGGGGTCAAATACTTATTTCCCTCATTAAAATGCAAATCAATTTATCACATTTTTGACGTGTTTTTCTGGATGTTTTTGTTGTTATTCTGTCTCTCACTGTTCCAATAAACCTACCATTAAAATTATAGACTGATCATTTCTTTGTCAGTGGGCAAACACAAAATCAGCAGGGGATCAAATACTTTTTCCCCCACTGTATATAGTATAGTGATCACAAACTTTTGGCCATGACTGTAGGTGTGCACACCGTATTATAATTAGGGATGTGGCTGGGTTCAGAATGGAACAATCACACATCTAATTTTTAAATCATACAGCTGTCATCAATTAAATTATTCTGATTAACTCCAAATAAAGACCAGCTGTTTCTGTAGGATTTTCTTCACATATTCTTGGTTTCATCTGACTGCTGAAGCCATGGTCCACAAAGAGCTTAGAAAGCATGCATGGTATCGCACTTGTTTAAAGATAATGATCAGGAGGGGGGTATAAAAGACTTTCCAAAACATTAGTTGTACCATGGAAAGTAAAGGCCATCATCAACAAATAGAGAGAATGGAACACCACAGTGACATTACCAAGAAAAGTACGTCCCTCCAAAATGTATAAATGCACAAGACAAAAACATACCAGGGAGGCTGCCAAGAGACCTATGGCAACATTAAAGGAACTACAGGAATATCTGACAAGTACTGATTACTCTCTGAATGTGACAACAATCTCTCATATTCTTCACTTGTCTGGGCTATGGGGTAGGGTGGCTAGACAGAAGCTCTTTCTCACAAAAAACATACAAGCTCAACTAAATCACCACAAAACCATGTGGCAAATGTGTTATGGTCTGATGAGACCAATTCCAAAAGTTACAATAATTCCATAATTCCAAAATGTATGTTTGGGGCAAAAAAACCCCAAAAAACCCAAAGCACATCACCAAAAGAACACTAGACCCATGGTGAAGTATGGTGGTGGCAGCATCATGCTTTAGGGCTGTTTTTCTTCAGCCTGAAATGGGGATGTGGAGGGAATCATGAAAAGCAACAAATACCAGTCGATTTTAGTGCAAAACCTTCAGGTGTCTGTTAGTAAGCTGAAAAGGAATTTTAACTGTCAGCACAACAATGACCCAAAGCATACGTCTAAATCAACAAAGGAATGGCTTAACCAAAAGAAGATCAATTTATTTAAATTGTCTAGCCAGAGCCCAGACCTCAATCCAACTAAAATCTGTGGGGTGACCTGAAGCACGCTGTGCACGATTACAATTTGATGGATCTAGAATGTTTTTGTAAGAAAGAGTGGGAAAATATTGGCAAGTCAAGATGTACCATGCTGATAGACTCTCAGCGAGTGGTGTAATAAAATCAAAAGATGCTTCAAGAAAGTATTAGTTTAGGTGTAAAAGTATTAGTTTAGGTGTGCACTTATGCAGCTAGATCATTGTAGCTTTTTTATTTCTGCTTTTTTTCCTAAAAATGTTTGTGATTGTTTTTCACTTTTTATTTGTTTTTATATGGTGCAATTTCACAGTGGGTATGGAAAAAAAGTTGCGATTTTAACAGGGTGTGCAAACTTTTTTTTTAATATCCA
The DNA here is from genome assembly GCA_022414735.1 of Noturus placidus. Taxonomy (NCBI): domain Eukaryota; kingdom Metazoa; phylum Chordata; class Actinopteri; order Siluriformes; family Ictaluridae; genus Noturus; species Noturus placidus. The sequence goes on along the minus strand of JAFFST010054684.1, from coordinate 377,685 downwards.
TTGTAAGTACAAAAAATGGGAAGTAAAAGAAGAAAAATAAGAAGAAGAAGCAATAAATTGGGTAGAAGGAAAAAAGAAAAAAGGGGCATAAATCTTTGGTAAAACAGTACGTTAGCACTGACAACACTCGGCACAGACTCATCTGTTTTCTGTAGGGATTGAGGCAAATGGTTTCCATCATCCACACACACACACACACACACACACACACACACACACACATAAAGGTGCAAGAAGTCATGTCTAGAACAGACTGTGATTCAAGTTGCAGTGGCCTCATGAAGTCCACCCGTGCAGCCTGGTGTTGCTCTGATCCTCAACACCAGTGCTGCTGTTAAACTTCAATGTCTCTAGCTATGCAATTCCCTTATCAAAGAAAGTGTCTTGTTCCCCCCCCCC
>JAFFST010054684.1:334052-373943 GCA_022414735.1 Noturus placidus | reverse complement strand
TGCATAAGTATGCATACCCCTAAACTAATAATTAGTTGAATCACTATTAGATCTATTCACAGCATTCATTCTTCTGGATAAGAGTCAATCAGTTTGATGCATCTTGACTTAACAATATTTTGCCATTCTTCCTTGTAAAAGCATTCTAACTCAGATTGTCAGATTGGTCAGGCATCTTCTTGCACGGCCCTCTTCAGGTCACCACACAGATTTTTGACTGGATTTAGGTGTGGTCTCCAAAACATTGGGCATTCCAAATACTTGTTTTGGTGAAGCCATTCCTTTGTTGATCTGGAGGTTTGCCTTGGGCCTTTTTCATGCTGAAAGGTGAAATTCCTCTTCATCTTAAGTGTTTTAGCAGAAGCCTTAAGGGTTTGCACCAAAACTGACTGGTATTTGGAGCTATTCATTATTCCCTCCACGCTTATTAAAACCCTAGTTCCAGCTGAAGAAAAACAGTCCCAAAGTATGATGATGTGCTTCCCCATGGGGATGGGGTTCTTTTGATGATGTGCTGTGTTTCTTTGGTATTCTTTTAGTATTATGGCCCAAAATGTTCAACTTTGGTCTCATCAGACCATAACACGTTATTCCACATGGTTTTGGGAGATTGGATGTGCTAAAAATACAGATATTAAATACAGATTCTGTCTTGCCACCCTACCCCTTTATCTTATACAAGCTGTATATTGGACGTTTTTTGTTTTCCCTGTTCTCCCAAAAGCATTTCATGGTGTTTTACACTTTATATTTTTATGTTGAAATTTTACAATAAAGGTGAAAAGGGATCTGACCTGATTTATCTTGGTTTCACAAAAACCTGCTGTGTAGACCTTTTAGATCCACTGTTTTGATGGTTAACTTTGTAATTCTGGCCAGAGTGCCCTATAAGAATCACCTTGAACTAAACTACATGATGAAAGGCGATGCAGCAAGTCACCTGCAGGAAGAACACTGAGCCCTAAATCTATATTGTCTAGCCAGTGAAGCTTGTTTGAAGTGGAGTGGAAAAAACAGGCTTTTCATTGAACACTAGGCACAGGGACAGAAGCTCACTCAGTCCCCCAGACGAAGAGAAGTTAAAGTGCTCTTCCTGTGCCTCTATGGGCCGCTTACTCTGACCTTGACACTGGGCTACTACGATATGAAGGGCCCCACTTAAACAGAGCCCCCGGGCTTCATCAAACCTTTGAAGATACCCAACTTTCATGTATGAACAAAATTGTTTCTTGAATTGACTTCAAAGGACCTGCAACCATAAAGAAGCGCTGGTCTCAGACAAGCGGAGGTCTATTAGTTAAAGGCACACGATTGCAAGGTCTCGCTTACTTTTAAGACTTTATTTCACTTTTAACAATTTCTTTTGATTCTTTCTGGATGCTCTAAATAGCTTTGAGTGCAAAAGTAATCACGACGACTAATTATACTTGAATAGTCTACTCTTATAAAAACTTCATACACACCAACTAAAACTTATTTATTCATGCAATCTTTCCCGGCACGGGTTGTTGACATAAAAAGTAGTTACAAAAACAAAGCTCAAGCTGAGAATCCTCATATCTGAATTTCATGAGGCTCCAATTTCAGATAAATGAGGTATCTTGGAAAATGCTTGGCTGCATTGAGTGAGTTAAATCAAATCCCAAGCCTCTCACTAAGCTCTATCGTGTGTGAAGGAGTGATGAATGTTCATACAGAAAATAAGTCAATTCCTATGGGATTATTAATTTTTTCTAAAGAGGTTTCAAAAGTATGTGAGGTCTGTTTCAGAAGATGAGAGACAGTTTGACAATTGTTAATGGTGATGTCTGATGTGAAAGAGAAGACAGTTTAACCTCACAGTCAGACACGCAGGTCGGTGAAGGCTCGCAGAGGATTGAACATGTGTGTTGACTAACGATGGTGTGTGAAGCTCCATTGAGGGCTCCAGTTCAAGTGACAAATGTTCCTGTTGATTCTGTTCAGATTCTCATGTGAGAAAAGTGACATCCTAGCCAAGCAACCAGCACTGAAAATTGTTCTGCCATTTCATCTCTAATATGTTTACTTCTCTGCAAAATAATCGAATACTCTCTCTCTCGCTCTGTTTGCACAGTGTACAGGAGCTCTGTTTTAACATCCTCCATGTTTGCTATCGCACTCTATAAGGGCTTTCTAATGTTTAATGTTGTATTAGCACAAAATGCAGTAATCCTCCATTATTTTTTTTGTAGAGAAACAACACTGCTGTTCTAGTTACAGTTATGTGAAAAAATAAGTACACCCCATGGAAATTGTTTGCTTTTTTGACATATTTGGACAAGCAAACATTTGATCCTCTTGGAAACAGTGCTTATTAAAAACTTGATACACTATTCAAAGTTTTCACAATTTAAATTAACAAAAAAAAACAAACAAACAGATCAGCTACATCAAAAAAAGTAAGTGGCTTTTTCGACATTTAGACACCATGGGGTGCATTTATTTTCTCATATGACTGTGTCTAGTGTAGTCAAATCTATACCATGTTTAAGCCAAGTGTTTTTCGGATTTGTTTGCTGTTTGCCAACTTCAATAAAAGCCTTACCTGCAACTGCAGCTATCTTTGTGACCTGACAAGTCTTTACTTTATAAAGGAGTTATATCATGATTTTTTTAAATGTTCATTGTTTTCTTTATTGGGTGTAATCCAATCAGTTAACATGCTTTAATGCTCAAATGCATTATTTGTCACATACTGTACATTATTGCAGTACCTCTATTCCCAGGCTGCCTGAAACACTCTGATTTCTCCAAAGCCCTGCCTTTCAAAAAGCTCAGAATGCTCTGATTGGCCAGCTGAGCCGTTGCATTGTGATTGGCCAAAAACCTCAAGCATGTGACAGAAATGTAATGCCCTTTGGGTCAGCCTCCAAGGCTTCTAAAGTAATTCTAACCTCCTAAGCCGCATGAGTAAAGTTAAAAGTAGCAATTGTTTATTTTTTTATTTTACTTGAGCACATCAAGTATAAATGCTCTGTATTTTGTTCACCACTTGTAAATAGTCAATTCTTCAATGTTCTAAGTAGCAGACTAGCTGTGACAAACTCTACATCATTTCATTTTCTTAATGCAGGATATAAATGTTTTCAATCCATGAAGTGATGTGTTTATGGTCACTCAGTAATAAACAAGGGTTTATTATTCATGTAAATTTAATACACTACAGTTACTTGGCTGATGATAAAATTTGGCATGGTGTTAATTTAGGTGAGGAATTCATTCGGACTTGTTCATAGCCCTTCACTTTGGACTCATATATTTTTACTTGGGACTTGACTTGGACTTGAGTGTCAAGACAAAAGACTAGACTCTGGCATATGTGCTGTACGCTGCAAAAGAATGATATTGTGTTCCAAAGCTACAATGCCTCAGGTCCATCATAAAATAAACATCTTCCATATTTCCCTCAATAAATTACATTACACTATATTAATGTTTAATGCACTTGATAAATCGTTTAATATGCTTTACATGTTTTTTGGGAGCACTAATGGCAGTTCATTCAATTCAGTTGTCATTCATTTCTTATATCTTCCACTAACTTCAGTCACTTTCTGCTACATAAAGTTACAGTTTAAACCTTTAACGTCAACATTAAACTGAATGTTGTGGCAGGTTTAATGGTGCATTTACTGTCAGTGTCCTGAATGGCTGATTATGTGTATGCTCTAGATCTCAACGTCTATGGAGTTTGCTTTGCATTCTAAAGCTTTGCATTCTAAATCTTCTTACTAAAGCCATCAAATGCTTTTTCAGTGCACATGCTGGGGGATAATAGTTAAAGTTTAAGCCTGGCATATGCCACAGTGAGCAATCTTTTGTTTACATCTCTGATGCACACGTCACTTTGTTTACAAGTGCACGTTCCCCTTTTAGAAAATGTCAAGCTGGCATTTATATTGCCTCCTGTCTACATCAATACGTCTGCACTTCTAACATTCTAATCATGCAAAGTCTATATGAAAAGGAAATCGGTAAGGAATCAGGGCGTAAATGTTTAAAGTAAACGTCCCTGGTTTAATGGGGTCGAGGAGAAGCAGAACTTGGTTAAATCTAAAGCCGAATTCTACCCTGAATCTATGCAGCCTTAAATTACAGTGGAGGTGAAAGCCACTAATATGAACATCATTAGGATATGAGTAGCTGAAAATAGTGATCTAGTCTAAACCCTCCTCTCTCCATAACTGTCAGCATGATGGAAGACCTAGTTGTAAAACAGTGTCAAATGTGCTATAAAATTGTGAGCATTCCATAATGAAAGCTCACTTTGCAGATTTAACGTCTTTAACCATGGCAGCCCAGCGAAAATCCATTAGCAAATGTACACACTGGCTGAAATCCAATCTTTAGAGGGGAAAAATAAAAGAGGATTTCAACCATAAAACAAACAAACTAGTGCACTGCATGGCATTTATCATTAAAGGGAAGGCGTAATCAAGTGCACACTTCACACTTGATCTGCACACAGCTATCCCGTGTCAGATCTCGGTTCACAGCTACTGAGCCCCTCCTGGCTCCGGGCACTATGCTAGGTAGGCATTAATGATGATCGTATATTTCACGCTGTTGCAGCAAAGATTATTCTACATGGAATATAGGCCGAGAAAACTCCAGAGAGACTGCTTTCTATCTCAGTATCTATATAGCTTTTATAATTGACCTATAAATTTGAGGCCCAGAGAGACAGCCACAGGTTGTGGGGTGGGGGTGCGAAGAGACAGAGAGAGAGAGAAAGAGAGGGCAGAGGGGGAGGGAGGGGCTAACAGAAGCAATTTCCCAGATGAGGGAAAGAGAGATACATCTCCATTTGGCAAGAGAGAGGATGCGCTGTACAGTAGATTAAGGTTAGTAATTGGTGGCGGCTACATTAAGGTCCAGCCTTGGAATATTCCATCCGGGGAGATGAAAGGTCCTGGGGAAGGGAGACTACTTACAATGGCAGCAGATGGTGGAGGTGCAGATAGGGTGGGTAGGATTGTGTGGGTGCGTGCACACACGAACACACACAAATGAGATCAGACACAGAGTGCTCAAATGTACTGCGAAAAATGTTGCCACCAACCAGCTTTGGCATTGAGGGACTGGGGTGAACTCATAAATACCACTTTTTGAATATTCATCAAATCCAAATTTCGCCTGTGTTGTACTAATGTGCCAGAGTGCAGCGACATCGCAAGCCAGAAATGCAGCTGTGGAAATGAACTAATGCTTACATGCTATTATTGTGCAATATATGCACTCTAAAAATGCTGCAGATTTTATTCATGTATCAAACAAAAAAATCTTTTCATGAACATTTTACAAAACTTACATCAAAGTCCAGACATCCTTTTTTTCTTTTCAGAGTACACTTGGTCACTTTGGAACTGATCCAAGTCCAGCATAAAGGTGTCCACAGGAGACAAGAGGGAAGCGTGGACATGAATGAAAGTGCTAATAACATGTGAAGCAGAAATAATATTGCAGTGGAGGAAAGAGCCCTTATTATAAAAGAAGTCCCAAAGCCAAAGTCATGCAAGACCAAGAAGCAAACATCAAGAAAGCAACGTGAATGCCAGTGAACATCATTACTCATTTTGAATATAATAAAAGCAGCTTATGTGTAACTGATTACAATACAATAGGCTGTATATAATAATAATAATAATAATAATAATAATAATAATAAAAGAAAAGAAAAGAAACAGCAAAAAGAAGCATTTAGATGTGGACCTCTTGCCTTTGCCACAGCGCCACAGTGTTCTGGATGGCAGCGCTGGGGTTTGGCAAAAGAGGCAGCGACATTGCAGTGATGCCAAATAAACATGACACTTCTCTGCCACCATTGAGTAAGTTCAACAGGTGTGCTGCTTCCAGTGACCATGCAAATGTAGGAAATGTCCTTGAGACTAACCTATTCTCTGGTGAGGGTGGGCGATATGCCAATATAAGTATGCCAAGTAAAATAATCATCTCATGATTCACTGAGTACCATCTTAAAATAATGGCACAAAAATGAATATTAAAAAATAATAATATTAATAAAATAAACATTCAGTAAGAATATATGTCAACTATTGTTAATAAGAGTAACTGATGATTGGTAATATAAAAGTTCTGATGATCCGTGATATTTGGAAAATCTTGAGATGTAATTCATCACAATATTGATAATACATTGTCATACCACCCAGCTCTACTCTGTTTGTAAAAGAGTATTTTAAAATGTTTGTGCAAAGTTCTGCACCTTTCACTGTTTTAAAGTGGGAGTCTGTTACAGGAATAAAACATGTAGCACTACTACACGTAATCGTCATGTAACATTATATTTTTAGCACCGAATCGTTGCTCACCTTTTGACTTGATTCCGGCTATTCTGGCTTTTATGTGTTTCTACAGTACGCCTAAGAGTGAGAATGTACAATTTAGGTATTGTCTACAGAATCTTGATGGCACACTGCACATATCCTGCCATCTACAAGTTATATACCTAATGACATAAATGATAATGATTTAACATTCAGCAGGTCTGTGCAGCTCATCACTACCCACATGCGAACAAAGGTGGAGCAGTAAAATAGTGCCAGGCGAGTGCCAACAGATTACATCCTGTTTGATCAAGTCTTACTACAAGACTTAAATTGAAGCATAATAGTATAATAGTTGGAAAATTGCTACACAGTGCAAAAGCAGAGTATTTGAGTATTTGTCTGCGAGTTGATGCTCTCAGTCAGTACGTTTACATGGACAGCAATAATGCGATATTAACCCGATTTATACGATACTCTGATTAAGAAACTACTGTTTAAACAGCAATTATTGATTACTTTAATCCAGCTAAAGTCAAACTCAAAGTAAACACAAATCAATTTTAGACGTGTGGAGTATTCCTATTTTAGTAGTATTATTGAAATTTATTACAGACATGTACACACCTTAATCACAATATTAATGTAGTTTGGGAGTTTTCACCGCATTTTGTGACTGGACACGTTCACACATGGCAGTGCACCGTTTGATGCCAAATAAGAGAGCACAGCTGCATCCGAAACCGCATACTTACCTGCTGTATAATACACGTATCTCAGCTACTATATAGACAGTAAGTACATGGTTTGAGATGCAGCCCGTGGCTTCAAGCAGTCATCTATTTGCACGTATAGCATGACAAATAATTAACTGCACTTGAAGCGTCCGTAAAATTAAAAATAAAACACCCAAAACTGTATACGGTACCATAACGAAGACGAACTGTATGTTGATACGTGAAATTCTGGAGTATCGGACAGCGTGGCATGGGGACGTAATGACGTGCTGTTAATTGATCTATGTTCGATAACATGTAACTAAAATATTCTAAAAGCCACTCATGTAAACACCTTAATCACATTATTATCTTAATCAGAATAAGGTTGATAATTACATTATTGCTGTCCATGTAAACGTAGTCACTGTGTGCCCTGTAAAGGCTTATTGGAGGTAAATTGGTGTCAAAATTTACTTCAGTAGCACACATTTGACAAAGAACACAAATACAAATGTTGAGCACTGTGAAACGTGCAGAAACTATGACCTTGCTAAAAATCATTCATTTGACCTAGTAGTAAGACCTTGAAGTAGTAAGACCTTGAAGTAGAAAGGTTTGAATGAAAGCGTGTATTTTACTTTCAAATTCTTAATGTCCTAAGACACTATATGTTTCAAGCTGAGGTTAGGCAAATACTTCATGGAACCATTTAATTTCGTTTTCTAACATAATGTAACTCGTACGTGCTGTACCAAACAAATTTGTATAAATTAAGTTCATTAAAACCTAACAAGCCTGCTTTCATAAAGGTTTCTGGGGAAGAATCCCAAAACAGAGAGATATTAAGCAAGAGCTCCACAGAAGTGTGTACAGGTTAGGGTTAAGTGTTATGGCTCAGGAGGGAAGCAGAGATTTACTAATTATAGCTATCATTGATAAATAACGTGAAACAATCCAATTTGCTCAAGATACTTTTACCAAAACCATTACCGAGGCTTACAGTAACAAAAGTTTTTATGACTGTCCTTGCTGTGTAACACATTAATATCGATTTGGTGCGCATAGCATTCTGCTTGTGCTGCTTTTGTCACTAGCTTCGCTATAAGCGGCGCTTCCAGGGTGACCTTGAACTACTCTGTGAATTTGTCTTGCCAAGAAAGAGTGTTCAATTTCATGTCATGTGGAAAAGATAAAGACTGAGTCATCATGTGGATGGGCAAATAAACAGAGTGCAATCTTCTCCTTTAAACTGCAATAGCCTGGATATTGCCTCCCTCCTCATGGGCCATTACAGTTTTTGTTTAATAATTCTCTCTCTTCCAGGAGCACAATAATTTATTACAAGTATAATCACATCTCTCACTTTGTGTGCTGGTCGACTAGAAGCAGCATGAAACTGTAGTAATCTTCTCGCAAACCCCCCCCCCCAGGACAAAAATGGAGTCTCCCGATTCCCATTCCAAGGCTTACCGGTGGACTCTTGCTGGGTTAGAGAGGGCACTGCGATATAAGGGTCCCTCTTATCGGTGGGTTCAGGGGGATCTTTGGGCTGCACAGTGCTGAGAGAAGAGGTGGAGTGGCCTGCCAGAGCACAACACAGATTAATGCACAATCATCTGTTACAAACCAGAAATATACTTCCTGCCATAGGTCTCGGTCACCACTGTCCACACTGTCAGAAAATAATAGTAGTAAACTGTACCTTTTCTTGTTGCTGGAGTGGTACCTTCAATCAAGAGTACATCGTTTGTAACTCTATTACGCATCGTTTTAACATATATAAATGAAATGTAATTAGCTTTTAAAGAAAAGCTTTTAAGCAGGGGTTATCAAAGTCCGGCATCAGGGCCAAATGCGGCCCAGGCTGAGATGTTAACTGACATCTCTCTTAGAAAGAAATGCCAATATGATTTTTGTTTTTCTTGTTGATTTTGCAGTTTTTCTTTTCAGAACAATCAGACTGTGTTAACACAGTTAGCTAAACTGCAGGAGCCTTTTTTTCTGACTACACCTGCAAATTCATTTACTGAATGATATTTAGTCATGGCTAGAGACAAAAAAAAAAAAAAAAAAAAAAAAAAAAAAAAAAACCCCGGTTAACAGTAAAAAGTTACATGAGCTGTAAACAGGAATACATTTTCATTGAGAGCCATAGCAAATACGTGCGCCGCATTTGTCAAGAGACGGTTGCAGTAATCAGTAATTACGGGATCTAATCACGAGACATTATGAAACAAATCATGGACAATGCAAAACAAACATATTCAGAAAATGAGAGGGCAGAGAAGCTAAAACAGCAGGAAGCTATCCTGGCAGAAGGAACTTCTGATCAGAGCAAACAGGGCGCAGAACATTACTATAACTAATTATGCAATGGCAACGTTTTCAACCACTAAGCATGGAAAACCTTTCGTGAATTCATGAAAGAATATTTAACTAAATGGATTTTTCATCCAAGTATTAAAAAGGTATGATTATATTAGTTTGTCCAATTACTTTTAGTCCCTTTAATCGATACATTTAAAGGACCAAAAGTAATTCAACAAATTAATATAATCAAAATTTTCATGTTAAAAATATTTAATAATTTAAAAAATTCATCAATAATATTTTGATTTGGTCTAATCTGGCCTCTGTTGAAAAAAGTTTGGTCACCCCTGCTCTAAAGAGACACTAGCTGCATCTTTCTACAGTAGGTTATAAAAAACCCAAACATACTAAAAGTACCAAATGTATACCCTTTAGGGTACTTCCTCATTGACAAGGAAAGGTAAAGTTTAGTAGCCTATTTTTCCTAAGAGTGCATGCTGTTATCCATAATGTCCAATTGACCTACAGCAACACAATCATAAAGTTTTATAATACCCCATAGATCTTCATGTCAATTGTAGCAATATAAACTTTGCAACAACCATTCACATGACTAGACATCCTCCTGATAGTATGTGTGCACACAGGTTTGAGTCAAATGGGACAGAAACTAAAATCTTCTGCAATTTTTGTTCCATATTTACCAAAACAAACCATTATCACTCATCTTGCCATTTTCAGGTCTAAAAAGAAAGAAATATTTAACGGAAAAAACATTTTCATATTGTTCCATTTTTTATAATTGTGTCATTTCGAGTCATAAAGAACATAAGAGCTGAATTAAGCTTTTGACCTTTTGAGCATTGCTACAGCTCCTGATACATGAATTGAATTATGTGCTGAGCATTGTCCATGTGTCACTTGAGCATGGATCCACAGTGGCCTTGGGAGGCTTGTGACCTTGCAGGACATATTCATTGTACCCACATCCAATTAAGGGCCTGACAAATTAGCTCTTTTTGTGAATCTTCCTTTGCCTTACCATACAGGACATGAATGGCCTTGCTCATATGTGTGGCTCTGGATTTTCTCCAGAAACTGCTTATATTCACACATATTCAATCAAATAAAATTAGGCTTTTATGAAGCCTGTGACAATGTGGACAACAAACGACATGATAGAAAAAAAGACAGGATTTAAATCAATTATATTCTCTTTCTTTCAATTATTCTCTTTCTATTCTCTACACATTTTACTGGTAAACCAAAGTCACCGAAAACATTCAATCCTGTAAGCAGTTGTTTGATCAGAGTGAGCTCCATACTGTATCTTATATCTCAATTATGTGATAAACAAAACCCCCTGGTTCATGCCTGCATGCTGAGGTCTGAATGGTCTGAATGTGCAGTCGTTTTCCACTGGACTGTCATGTGCACCAGCGTCTTGGTCTCCCAGTAGCGATCATTAAAATGATTTATTTAAAAATGTGCTGGAGGCTGAGTGATTAGTGTGACAGAGCTATTTTATAATTCATTTTCCACGGCCAGGGGAAGTGGAATGGAGGCAGAAGGCGCACATACACCAGTGAAAGCTTGAGTTTGGAGGGAAAAATATTTTAATTCCAACTTGAAAATGTTTTTACTGGTTGAAAAAAATACAAAAAAAAAAAAAGAAATAAAAATGGCTGTGCTGGAAAGGGACCACATTTTAAAGTGTTAAATGTACTCTGATATAGCATGTGTGTGAAATTGAGCTATTTCGAAAATGATGATGTTTCACGTATACTGCTAGCACATCTGTGGTAATATTTCGCCACGGTATCACTCCTTGCACGTTCATCTCATCAGCTTGCATGAGGCACGTTGAATTTATTATATTTCGAATGCAGGGAAATCTGAAATCATATTGATAATATAGATGAAGCATGCACGCATTAGCTCTATAGCCTGCTAACATAACATAATTCTTTATTTATTTCTCTGTACCTTTGGTTTGCAGTGTGATGCCAATAATAAGAGGACAAAAACAGCAGGAAAGAAAGCAGAGAGATGTCAAAGAAGAGATTTATGATTCCTATTTTTATCATAAATGCTAAGGATAATCAGACCTTTTCCACTCAGGGTGAGTAATAACGCGATATGTAGGTCAGGAAGGTAGACATTTTCACCACCTCCCTCCAACTGAATGGTTAACATTCCTTTCTGTGCCAGAACGAACCGAATGATCGTACAGCACCAAGCAGTGAGTGTGAGGGTGTGTGTCAGCATGTGGGTTTATGGGTGCTTGTGTGTGTGTGTGTACGCGCACCATCGATGCGGCCCGCTTTTGCCGGATTGTATTTCATGAATAATTTCTAAAGGAGCTTCGGAGAACACGCCGTTGTTCAGCCTCTGTAAACAGCTTCCACCATTTGCATTTGGACGCATCTCTAACCCACAAAGCCGCCTTCTATTAAGCAGCTAGATCCATCCAATTAGGAAATCAAAGGTCAGAGCGAATCAATGGGACCAGTGAAGGCTTGCAAAGAATAGAGAAGGGGGAGAGTTATGGCAGAGGGAGGAGGAGCGTCTCTCGAATCTAGCGAACTGGAGAGAAATTGAGTGAGAGTAGCTGAGTTGCTATAGATCACTGCACTAAGCAGGGGCGAGAGGAAATATTGTAATTCAAAAATTGAGCAGGTAATGAATTTTGAGGTATTTTAAGACTTGGCTGAAGGTCTATAAAGGAATTAGATTACATGTTTTTACATGCACGGAGAGTCGGATAAAAGACAAGGGAAAGACTTTGAAATTAGTGGAGTGAGGCTGGCTTCATGCAAGTTGATTCTGACTGACACCACTTACCATTTAGAGCCACAAAGGAGTCTGAAAAAAGCAAGTGAAAAAATGTGTTAATGTATTAAAATTAGTTTTGGTCAATTACGCATGTTGTACTCATTTAATGTTTGGGCTGAATATGAAAATAGCACAACCTTATAAATAACATCACTGTCAGTGTCACAGTAATTAAACATTTAATGACATTGTAAATGATCACAGCATAAAAGGTAACAGTGTTTCACTATTCACAACAGATAAAATGATGTAATAAATGAATGCAGCCCACTGAAAACAGGCTTCTTTAAGGTTTAGCGTTGCTGAGTGAATAGGTCACAATGAAAGCTTCTGTTAATGATGTGTGTGTGTGTGTGTGTGTGTGTCTAAAACAGGTCCTTGGGGTCCTTGTGTTCAGTGTGTGTCTGCAGCTGAAGGACAGGGTCAAGGCTGAGCCCAGATAAACAGGACGGAGAAAGAGAGAGAGAAGAGAAAGATAGGGAGAGGCAGCGTGAGAGGGAAGAGGCCCTTGCTTACTTTGGCAGTCTCCCAGTCCATCTGTGTTGCCCTGCTCCACGTCCTGCTCAAACGGCCATCTGCATAATCAACAGAGACAAGACACACGGTGGTGAGCTGCTGCAGCCCTGCTGCCTCAAACAAGCCCATGCGAGAAAGAGCACAGCTCGAAACCTGCGGCACACACTCCATTTTCCACTGGGGCTTATTGACTTATACCCAAAGGCCAAGACTTGGGTACAAGTCAGAGGAGATAGGTCAATTGTCACTCACATTGCATTCTGGGAAAGGATCAATTTGACTAGAATTAAAACTTTTTTCATCAGGAATAGAGTATTTAATATACTAGGTCTTCAACTCAGTTGCACACTTTGTGAATAGAGATATAGTATTTATAATATCTGAGTGTAATGCTGACTCAACCTCAGTGGGTCATGTATAGAGGCATCAGGAATTCTGGTTGCCTCTACCAGGAAGTTCAGATTTGTCTGTAGAGCTTGCAACAAGAAAAGAGTCAAGAATTTGTCCCAAGCAAAACCAAGAGAGGTCTTTAAAAGAAAAGTTCCATGAGCTACCTGTGTATTAAACTTTTATATTAAAGTAGTGGTGTCCAAACACCTGCCCTCAATGGCAATATTACACAATATTATTCTGTGCTGCTGGCAGTTTTTCGTAGCACCGTTACCGCACTTTTTCAATTCTAAGCTTGAAAATGGGTCATTTATTGAGGATTTCTCAAATTTAAAGCTCACATACAGTGGGGGAAAGAAATAAGATATGTTTATAAGAATGGGCCAAAATCGCACCTGAATACTGCGACTGATTAATTTATTCATACAGGAAGCTTCTTGAAGCTGTCATTACAAACAAACGCTTCTCCGATAAGTATTAAATACATTTCAGTTAACATGTTCAATACTTTTTTCCTGTGTCATTCCACTTTATTACACATAACTTTATTTATGGACTTTAATGATTGGATTTCTTTATATGTGTGGATTTCTTGAGTTAATACCAAAGTCTGGTGAACATTTCATGTGAATAGCCTCATTGGAAATATATTTACTGAAAAAAACTTTTACACGTTCAATACTCATTTCCCCCACTGTAAATGAAAAATATATTCTATAAATACATTTATATATACTAGTAAGCTCTTCCCATTAAATAAATAATTTTTAAAAATCACTGTACTTTTTAATTTAAGCTGGTGTACCAAGTGATCATCATATCATTCAGTAATGTGCAAATGAAAGGTGCATAGTTACTGTAATCATTAATTATAACCCATCATTATTTAATTTTATATCCTTATTCCATCCATCCATCCATCCATCCATCTTCAACCGCTTACTCCTTTTCATGGTCACGGGGGAACCTGGAGCCTATCCCAGGAAGCATCGGGCACAAGGCGGGGTACACCCTGGACAGGGTGCCAGTCCATCGCAGGGCACAATCACATACACACTCACACACCCATTCATACACTACGGACACTTTAGACACGCCAATCAGCCTACAGATTTAATTACCATACGAGTTAAAAGTTTAATGAGAATTTTGATAGAAACTTGTTTGTATGTCACATTGGGAACCTTAAGAAAAGCCTCCAGGGTGAAGCTCCCCATGAAGCTGAGAAGGTACTAGGCGTGTGCATCACGAATGCTCTTAAGAATCAGAAATATCAAACATTTTGAATTAGTTTACTTTATCACTGTATAATTTCATATGTCTTATTTCTAAATGGCATGTTTTAGTTTTCATGTATTCATTATCGTTGTTGTTGTTATTATTATTATTATTATTATTATTATTATTGGACGCACGGTGGCTTAGTGGTTAGCGCGTTCATCTCACACCTGCAGGGTTTGGGGTTTGATTCCCGTCGCTTCCCTGTGTGTGTGGAGTTTGCACGTTCTCCCCGTGCTGCAGGGGTTTCTCCAGGTACTCTGGTTTCCTTCCCAAGTCCAATGACATGCATGGTAGCCTGATTGGCAGTCAAAAAGTGTCCGTAGTTTATGAATGGGTGCGTGAATGTCTGTGATTGTGCCATGTAATGGATTGGCACCCTGTTCAGGATTTACCCTTGTGCCCCATGCTCCCTGGGATAGGCTCCAGGTTCCTTGCAACCCTGAAGGATAAGCGGTATAGATGGAAGGATGGATTATTTTCATTATTAGTATTTTTAAAAACTATACAAATATCTAAAAGAAAACCTGTCTATTTGCAGGTGTGTCCAAACCTTGACTGATAGTGTGCATTACCAATAGAGAAAATGCAGGCTATAGTATAAGTATGTGTGACATTCAGACATGATGTACAATATACAATTATATTATTATGGAAATCCTTCAATTAAAAGCATGTTATTGTCCAAGTCTACTCAGAGGGTTTAGAAAATTTTGGTTAATTTTAATATAGCTGAAGATTGCTCAGGCTTATTTGTAATGTAATTCTGGAAGTTTCTTTTTTTCCTTTTGAATGGTACAAAGACATTTTCTCATTGAACAGTCCAAATGCATCAAAAAAGGAAAAACAGACATGTCACTAAGGAATTGAGTATTCTGCTCTCATACAGGGACTTATTGTTTTTATGTCAGGTTGAGCCTGTTAGTCTTGAAGGATGCTCAGTCATGCAATCAGAGGAGACAGACCCACCGTCACACATGCTACATTCTGGGAAAGTATTCATTTGACTAGAATTAACCCAATTTTTTTCCAGCAGGAATATAGATTTTTATATACTAGGTGTTCAATTCATGTGCACACTGTGAATAGAGATGTAGTATATATAATATCACACTGACTCATCCTGACCAAGTGTATCCAACAGTTATTACAGCTTGTTTTCAAAGAGACAATATAGTGTGAAGAATCAGGTGTGTCTCTCTCTCTCTCTCTCTCTCTCTCTCTCTCTAAGTGTAATAAATTACAAACAACAAGACATGTAATTCTAAGTTAGTGCAGTAGGTAGTGACAAAGTATGAAAGTGTGAACTTTCAGCTGTTACTCTCTCGGGCCCATTTTATATTGACGCTTTTCATTAAATGGTGCAAAAGTGTTGAGCCAAATGCCTTTCAATCGCTAACCACAAAAGCCAACAGATCATAACCGTGTAATCCTCTACTCAGTCACTTCAGAAGCACTGTTCAGCCAGAATGAGGTCATTTAACCTCTTAATGCCTCTCTCTACTCAATTTCCAAAGTGAAAAGCTCAATCATAGCAGACATGCCTTTGAAAATAATAACAGGATGGAATAAAATAGTGTGCAGTGACTGATCACTTTCCACAGGGCAAGACTCGCTACTGGTATAATGAGTTCATCTGCAGAATGATTTATTTCTGACTGTAGAAATGTTGTGTGATTGTTCAGGAAGAAACCAGCAAAGCATAGTAAACAAGCTATAAATGATTAAACTCGTTCAATATACACTCACCGGCCACTTTATTAGGATCACCTGTACACTGGCACATTCATGCAATTATCAGCCAATTATGGTGCAGCAGCACAATGCAGATACAGGGCAAGAGCTTCCGTTCATGTTCACTTCAAACATCAGAATGAGGAAAAAATGTGACTGACTGTGGCGTGGTTGTTGGTGCTAAATAGGCTGGTTCAATAGAAAGTGCTGGACTGGGAATTTCACACAGAACGGTGTCTAGAGTTTACACGGAGTGGTGCAAAAAACTCTGTTGAGATTGACTGGTTCAAGCTTACGGTAACTTAACTAAATATTCTTTACTACTGTGGTGAGCAGAAAAACATTTCAAAATGCACAGCATGCTGAACCTTGAGGTAGAAAAGATACAACAGCAAAAGACAGGTCTACTGTTGTCAGACAAGAGCGGGAATCTGAGTCTACAGTGGGCCCAGTTTTATCTAAAGTGGGCAGTTGAAGATTAGAAAAAGACCAGGTGACATTTTCCAAGTTTTTACATCTTTGCTCTTCCTTCAACAGAATAGAACATAAAAAAAGGCAAAGACTCTACTTTTAGAATTCTCACCCTCCATTTCTTTTTCTATACAGATATTCCCAAGTCCGCAATATTTAGAAATAGTTAGAAAAATATAAAAAGTGGTATTTGTATACTTAAGAAAGAGGTGGGAGGACTCAGGCGAACACAATATCAGCTCACAATGTTGGTGTATGGTTCAGAATAACATACTTCGTGCTTGTGATTTCCCGGCACGCGCCTTCTGACACCCAGCCGCAGTACGGATCCCTGGAGGCGATACAGGACCTGTGAGAGGGGAACACACAACTGCTCTATTCTGATGTCTTTAAGCAGGATTAGTGAGCTCAGTAACATGCTCTCTAACCTCTTCACATCTCACATCTCTCTTTCCCCACAGATACAACCCTATTGTTCTTATTGCTGATAACCTTATGTGAGACTCACTTTTTGCACTTCCCATGTCGCTCACAGCGAGACAGCGGCACCTTAACCACACAAGATGTGAACGCCACGAAGAGTGAGTGACTCTTGCTGTCGATCTGCATGCTGATAATGCGCTTGTCATCCACGCCGTCAATACTGCACCTGAAAGAATGCAAAAAAGGGCTCGACACTATTTCTTCATATACAGTGGGGTGTACAGGTTTGACACCATAATTAAAATCTGGTATTTTTATTTTTTTGGAAATAAACAGAAAGTTTTAGAAATACTAAAACTAAAAAAAAAAAAGCAAATGCGCAAGATCGTGACTTTTCAGTATTCAAGATGTTGCACAATTTCAAGCTCAACTATTGAATTTTAAGCAAATTTGTGGTAGTCACCATATTAACTTTGTTGTATATAAAAGGTGAGATGTTCTGTGAGTCTTAACCCTTCTGTTGAAGCACGTGTTCAGATGAAGCCCCGATGGATTTTATCTGATATGGATCATCAGGTTTAACACAAATATGTGGAGTCTGTGTCAGCTTGAGTGCATACTGTCATTAAAGCGACATGCCAAATATTATGCTGAAACGCTGAAATTCATGTGAATAGTTCTAAGATTCTACTTTTCACTCAGGTTATTGCTGATAATATCATTTGTAATTAAAACCGATGTGATCAATTGAACAAGAATGACAAACAGAAGCATTTTCACTAGTGGTCTCAGACTTTTGGAACCCACTGTATATTCTGTTCTTATAGTGTTCTTATAGTCATGTCAATGTGTCAGTCTGGTAAAACCAAGCAGACTAGTATATGTGCAAACCGTAATAATTATATATTATTTAGCAATTAGCTGTGAAGAGCACTGTATGGTTGCCTAGAAGGACATAGAGTCTAAGACTAATCCCCAGTTCCCTACATCTAAAGGTGACATTTGAATACAACCTTATGACAGCTGGGCTTTATGCACAGATTTCGTCAATTAAGGAAAGCAGTCTATATTCCTTAAGCAATCTGCAGTGAGGCTCTTTACTCTGATTTTTACTTTTAAAGTCCCTTACGCTAACTGCTAAACCTAAGCCACATGTCTCTTGGCCAGAGAATGTATGGTACCATGTTATATACAGTATTGGGAGGTTGCGTTGCTCGCACTCCACAATCCCCACTTAGTCACATGACACAGCTCAATAGCCCTTTGTAATCTTTCCTCACCAGTAACTAACTCCAGTTTTCATCAGAAAATTTGCTTTGGCCCCTGTTTCTCTGTTTATTCCACAGCAGTATGATCCAAACCTCTATCACGTCTTAGAAAGGGTGGAGATCTCATTTAGGCTTTAAGACATTCATCCAATTCCCCCTTTTTTAACTGCTCTGAATTCTTTAATCATTTGCCATACGTTCAGCAGGGCTTCGCGGCAATGGCCCAGCTGCAAACGTCCCACTCTGCTCCCTTTAATTTTGCTCACCACACTCGAAGGGGCTGTAACTTGATAGATCAGTTTGAAATGATCTGCAGGGTAGTGGTGAGTTTCTAATGGAATACGTACTTCTCCGGGCTGTAGATGCTCAGCTCCTCCAGAAATAAGCTGTCGTTCAGAAAGCCACTGCTTACTTTAGCCAGGAACTTAAGGATGATGCCCCTCTCAGAGCCCAGGAAAACAATGGTGTAGTTGTGATAGGGCCCGGCGGCGTTATCCACTGCAATGCGAGTGAGCCGATATCTGGACGAGTGAAAAACAGGGTTGAGATAACGTAATCGCTCCGTGATTCTCTGCCTTAATAACGTTCAGTTCTGTTCTTGATATAAAAATGAGACTGTTGTCTGGTGTCTGCTGCTCCAATTACTCTGCTGACCTCCACGTTAATATTCAAATCAGTATGCAAATACAATTTCAAGGTAATTAAGGCTGGTGAGATGGAAATGTTAAGACAAATATATTACCATGGAATTTCCTGTCATATTTTCAAGTCTAGAATCCTAATGGGGTAGGATGGGGAAGGAAATGAGTAGAGACTACAGGATTGAGTTTTCAATTGTACAGCATTACTTGCGCTTATTCAGTAGCTGTTTATTAAGCATTTATTCAGTAACTGTTTGATCTTGGTCAGGGTCACAGTGGATCCAGAGCTTATTCCAGCAGCACTTGGAATAACATTGGAATGCACCCTGAATGTGATGCCAGTCCATCGCACAACACCACACACACACATATTCTCACACGCATTTACACCTAAGGGCAATTTAGAGTCACCAATCCACCTCCTGGAATGTTTTTGGGAGGAAACCAGAAAGCTAGAAGTAAACCCAGGTGGACACAGGGAGAACTAAACTCTGTGTAGACAGTAACCTGAGCCCGGGATTGACCTGGGCACCCTGGAGCAGTGAGACAGCGACACAACTGCAAATATGAGACTCTTTAACTTGTCTAAATAAACTGAATTGGTCATCAACTCCATGCCAAATTGTGATTCCTAACCTGAGGGAATCTTGCCTAACAGGAACATCCTCTTTTGCTGTTTCAAAATGTTCTAATTTGTTGAAAGAAAAAAAACAACAACAACACATGAATTCAAATGTCTTTCCTTCAGGCTAGAGGGGAGATAGAATCTTATTCTGGATTGAGTTTCTAACTCACTTCCTGCAGTTGAAGCAGATATTCCAACCCCCTGCTCTAGATACTAGAATTAATCTATTCGAGTCTGAATTTGACCTGGCCATCGTTCTGCATTGCAAATGCCTAGATCAACTGGTTAATTGAGAAACAATTACCATGCCGCAGAGAAACCATTAATTCACACATATTAAGAAAGCACCATTATGGAATGGGATTTCAGGCAACAGGACTGTGAGCTTCGTCTAAATCCTTTCTCATAAGCCTTCCTTATCTGGCTCTGTGGTACTGAGTGTGCTATTAAAGATACATGTGTGCTTGAAAACAACAACCAGGCTTCATTAGCACATGGAGGCTGAGCCAATGCGAGTGCTCACCGAACCATTGTCTTGAGAAACCAGGGCCGGTTGGCGATGGATGGTACGGCCTCATCCATCAACGGGTGCATCTTAATGAAGTTCAGTGTGTCGTCTGGAAACTCGTTGGACACCTTGTACTTCTTTGCTGATGGTGTTGCAGCACAGCAGCCCGGCCTGAAATAAACATGAGGAAGTCATATACCAGTTTACAAAAGCAACTGTTAAAGTTTAGATCTAACTTCTCTCTGATTAAATGTAAATATGTTATATGAGTCAAATCGTTGTTGTAAGTGTAGCTTTAAATATGCTAACACCACATGAAAAGCAAGAGAGAGAAAAAACATATCTGTTAGCACCCTTGCACCATGTAATGATAAAATGAGAACGACATAAAGAAGTGTAAGTGCTTTTGTGCTCATTAACACCTGACCTTGTTTCCCACAAATACATAATTTGATGCTAATCAGCATCAGCCATATGCCTGTTGCGCTCGACACAGCGACACAACATATGGATGCTAGAAGAAGCTCTCAATTGTGTTCCCCAGATCTTATCTTCTTGTAAAATGCTATTTCAGGGGAAATGCGGCTCGTGCTTGGTGTGATAATTAGAGAGATGGAGAACAAAGATTGACCAGGCTGGCTGGTGTTTTGGAAAATTAGTCAGTCATCTGGAAAATGAGCTCATGGCTCATTTGTTGATATGCGCGTCTCTTTTGAAATTTTTTTCTCATGGTAGCAATGTTATTCAAAGAGAATTGCCCAGTGTGGCCCTGATTTATTTATAAGACCTACATAATATCTCCCTAAGTCAACTGTAAATATTCATGACTACAGTTGGCGCCATATCACAGAATCTCAAACATCTCTGATGAAAGAGCACCCTGGCATTGTTGTTCAGTGCACTGTTGTCTATTTGCTGAAAGAGAGGAGCTTCCCACATGTTTTTGGGAAGTTCGAGAGAGGCAGAACAAACAACAACAGAAGAAACACTGGTGATTACCTGGGCTTGGGAACTTTCTCTTCAGGTACGGGTGTCCAGGTCGACTCTGGGGACTTCTGCTCTTTGAAACGGCCAGTGAAAGCTGTGGCGATGTCCGCCATGTCGTAGGCACACACAGCCGAGCCTGGAATGCTACAGAGGAGCCAAGAGACATGCAGTAATTCGCTTGCGGATACCCGCTACTGTGTACATAACAAAACTCTGAATCATTCCTCCTCGTTTGTCTCTTCAGCGAGTCCGTTTCAGCAGAATACAGAGCACACAAGGACAGAATTGTGATAATTACAGAGATGGGATTCTGTTAACCTCTGTGGCCAAAACTGTAAATCTGAGCAATAAATCCAAAATATGAACTGGCACATTGTCGAAGCAGTTGCCCAGAAACAATGACTAATGCGTCCCCTCTGTATGGCTGGAACTTCCAGTCAATAGCAGTTCATTCTCCATGCTTGGTTTAACTTTGAATATGGCTCTTACTGAAACCCTTATTGAAGTTTTGTAGTTGCTTGGTCCATTACGCAAGTTCAATTGCCCTGCCACAAAAACCGCCACAACATGGGAATTGTCAAATACTATGAGCACTATGCCAGCTCTGTGATTCTAATTTAAATAAAGACATTAGCTGCCAACTCTATTTTCTATTTATTACTGACGGATCAAACTTTCACACTTGATTAGATTTGCCCCTGTGTAAAAAACACACATACCTGTTAAATGGCGTGGAAAAGGTGGCCATGACAACATCACGGCTGTTGATGCGGATGACGTCAGTGACGGCCTGCAAGATATTGAAGTAGAAGTGCGAATCTCCTGGGATGGAACAGTTGAGGCGAGCCTTCAGGAATGATGTCCACTGTTTCTCCAGTACGCGCTGTGAGCCGCCGCGGTCATTTTTACACACGCGGGCCACTCGCGGGAAGACCACCTGGGAAAAAAATGGATCATGCATGTTGATGAAGCCTCTGGCAGTCCAGTTATTTTTGGGCACATAACTAATGAATTGTGTTTTTTAGGAAATATCATTCACATTTATTATGCAGTAATATTTAAAAGCGTTGTTACTGAACTTCTAAGTACCTAGTACCTCTGAAAATCTAAATACATACCAATGTACTATGTATTGCCATAAAATAATATATAAAGATTGAGTTCAGACCTTTTCGTGATCTTGTGCCTGTGAGCACCACATCCTATTTTAAATCTTTATTATTTTTGATATATCAATTACTATTCCAATAACAATGTTTAATACAATTTTATTAGCAAAAAGTCTAGCACCTCTAAGCGTACTCTCGTTTGACCCTCTGGGGGCTATGTCTATAACTGTACAACCAAGGGTGACCATTTTGAGTTTTAAACCTTATCTTATATAGAAATATACAGTGAATGAAAACGAAATTATTCGTAAATATAATTTTACCGCTGCCAGTGATTTTGAGGCTGGCAGCAATAGGCTCTGCACTACCAGCAAGTGTAATTAGAGTACTCTTTCAAATGCATTCATACTGTAAACACAGTGTGCTTCATTCACAGATGGTGCTCGCACTACAACCAACCATCAGCCACAGAGCACTGTGCATGCACACAGCACCCATGTAAAATGCCCTGAACAAAGAATGACAAAGGATGAATTAAATGAATCTATTTTAATTCTTGAGTTCTTGACTTAGGGTTCAATATGCAGCAGATGGTTAAGCAAAAATAGCAAACTATTTTAGCACTTCAAACAATTCAAACAATGTCTGGGGCGCTTTCGTTTATTTTTAGTTCCTCCATCCTGAGTGGGTTTTCCTATTTTGAAAATATCTGACCCTTCCGGAAAACCCTCTCAAATATCAGAGACCCACCCCGCTTCCTGTTTGCTTCCTGAAACCTTTGATTTTTGCCAGTGGCACTCAAGGAGGAAAAGCTGCACATTACGATTTTTTTTTTCAATCAAAAGCTATTTCATGAATGGGGCTCTCACCTTTCCCATGCTGTTGTATTCCATAGCGATTTCTCGAAAGAAAAAGTAAATGAAGTCCCCATAATCCACTGCCTGAACAAAGTAGGGCTCTGAAAAATAAGAGAAGACACACACACACACACACACACACACACACACACACACACACACACACACAGCACATACACACTTTGTCAGGGCTCGTCCCACCATTCAACCAACATTTACTGAACAGTGACAATATTAGAATAAGACTGTACATCACAGTATTATAATACTACAGTAAAAGGCTTAAGAATAAAACTAAACTACAAGTTCGAGGCCATGTTTATGAATAAGCACATACAAACACAGATCATACTGAATGCACAGCTGGCACCTTTGATCTGTGTCAGACTTGGGCTCAAGGGAGGTAACAGTCACGGGAGATGCGGAAGTGAGGCGAAAGCGCGTGGCGATGACAGAGTAGTAAAAGCGCCGGCTAGGGTCAGGCTTATTGAACGTAGTCAGAGTAGTAGCGAGGGTCAGGCAATCAGACGAACAGACTAGAAATAGGCAGGCAGTAAACGTAGTCAAAGTGGTTGCGAGGGTCAGGCGATCGGACGAACAAACTTGAAAGGGACAGGCAGTAAACGTAGTCAACAAAGGCGGAAAACACAGTCAGGTACACGGTGGAACAAAATACGAAAACAGGCTTTGTAACGCTAAGAAACTAGTCGATAAGACGTATACTTCGTATCGGGTGAATGTGGCAGAGGGGAATTTATACAGACCAGGAGCTGTGTGGAATAATTGGCAACAGGTGCATGCATTCAGAATTCAGGAGAGAGAGAGCGCAGGCGCGGCGGCGGTGACTCATGGGAAGTGGAGTTCGAGGTAGTGTGCCTGCGTGTGTGCGAGGTGAGTGACAGTTCCCTGGTGGCAGCGGACGAGGCTGGTGGCGCTGTGACAATCTGAAGCTAGGCCTGTTAAATATTAGCTGTCTTACGTCTCTCTTACTGTTAACGAAACCATTACTGATCAGGAGTTTAATATAATGTTTAACAGAAATATAGATTAAACCAAATGAGTACATAAAACTAAATGAAGCCAGTCCTCCTGGATACAGTTATACACATTAGCCCCATCTAACTGGGAGAGGACGAGGTGTCGCACGTATTTATAATGATAACCTAGGCATCACAAAAAGCAAAGTTGTAAATTCAACTTTTTTGAAGTTCTTTACACTAGTTTAACATATGTAGCCACAAAGAATTCCGCTAATTATCCAAAGACATGCATGTTAGGCTGATTGGCGTGTCTAAAGTGTCCGTAGTGTATGAATGTGTGTGTGTGTGTGTGTGTATGTGATTGTGCCCTTTGACGGACTGGCACCCTGTCCAGGGTGTACCCCGCCTTGTGCCCGATGCTCCCTGGGATAGGCTCCAGGTTCCCCGTGACCCTGAAAAGGAGTAAGCGGTTGAAGATGGATGGATGGATGGATGGATCATTTACAGGCCCCCAGGGTAACATTCTGAATTCCTTGGTGAATTTGCAGATTTGATCTCAAACCTGGTCGTTTCTCTAGACAAATCTTTAATTGTTGGTGACTTAAATATTCATTTTGATAACCTGGAAGACCCTCAGAGAACAACGGTTGTGTCTATTCTAGATTCAGTAGGGGTCAATCAGAATGTAATAGGACCCACTCATAATGGTGGTCAAACGCTTGACCTGATATTAAAATACGGAATAAATATAGGAATATACAGTAAGACTTCCTCAGTTAGAAGCTATCTCAGACCATTATCTCATCTCGTTTCAATTTCGTATTGATCATAATATAACCACCTTGCCATGAATCTCCAGGCTGGATTATTGTAATGCCTTACTGTCTGGATGTTCCATTAGGTGCATAAACATGCTCCAGTTAGTCCAGAATCTTATACTGGAACTAGAAGATATGACCGCATAACCCCAATCTATAGCACACTGCATTGGCTCCCAGTAAAATTTCACATTGATTATAAAATAAAGCACTGACTGGTCTTACACCACAGTACCTGAGCAAACTTTTGGTCATTTATGATCCGCCAAGCCTACTGGGATCAAAAGGTGCAGGCTATTTGTTGGTACCTTGATTAGAGAAGGTTAAAGCAGGGGGAAGAGCTTTCACCTACAAAGCTCCACAACCTTCAAATTAGTGTTCGAGACTCAGACACAGTCTCAGAGTTTAAGTCCAGGCTAAAAACATATTTGTTTAGTCAAGCTTTTTGGGAATAGATTTTTTTATAGTTAAGGCATAGCTTTTGTGTGTTTACCCTGGTCTGTTCACCCTGCTGTCATAGCTGGGCTTGCCGGAGTCCCTGCTTGCACTCAAGCAAAGTACGTTGTCCTTAACCGTTACAGGACAATAAGCATACATAATAATCTCTCCCTCTCTTTCTTTCTCTCTTTCTGTCGAGCTACAAATGACACACCTGAGATGTCAGCGATCCTGACCCCTTCTGCTCTCCAGACCTGCCTGATCCATCCTGATGCCCTAGTTCTGGTTGGAGTTTTCATCAATTGGAAGTTACATGCTGCTGCTGAGGATGGCCCCAAATGTTGCAGCCTAAAGATCATTGAGATTGCTGAGGATGGTGCCACTTGAAGACCATGGGGATGGCTTTGGACCTTAACTCATGTGAACAGTTATGCTATGATGGCCAGGACTACAAATTGCTATTATAGTCTCAGCACTGCAACTGCCACAAACAGTGAACAGTGGAGACGTTCAACAAAACAGACTTCACTTAAAACTGTAATGAATTTTCCTGGTTGTACAACTGCACTATTTGAACATTTAGTATTAGCACATTTACAGAAAGGACTTATATATAATTATACTATTTGTTGTCACCCAGATGAGGATGGGTTCCCTTTTGAGTCTGGTTCCTCTCAAGATTTCTTCCTCATATCATCTCAGGGAGTTTTTCCTTGCCACCGTCACCTCTGGCTTGCACATTAGGGATAAATTCATACATTTAAAATCTATATCCTGAATTTATATATTTCTGTAAAGCTGCTTTGGGACAATGTCCGTTTTTAAAAGCACTATACAAATAAAATTGAATTGAATTTGAAGTTTACCTCAGTATGGCAGAAAATGAAAAGGAATTGTTATTTAATTGGCTTAATTGCAAGTAACATTTAGAGATGTGCTCTTTGTGTATGAAACCCAAATCCCACACCGTTCCTCTGTTTACTCACCTTTCAGCCATTTTGAATCGTGTTTTACTGTGCGCAGAGTCAGACTGTCTCCCAGGCTACGATAAATAACAGCATCGATGGCCAGGAAATCAGTGACTGTAGCGGAGTACAACTTTCCATCTACAAAACAAACATCATGCAATAAGGTTCCACTCTGTGAAACTTGCTACACAAGCATGCATAGAGACCAGCCCAGAGAAACCCAAACCAAAACCCAAGACACCAGAGATGAGGCTTGCAATGCAAGTAAAGGTTAATGAGTCATAGTCAAATGTATGCTCTTCATTGGCAAAACAAATAAAGTATGATGGCAATAATGTAATTAGTGTAACTATGACAATCACATGAATCACTTTAGCAGACCTCAAATTGGACAGCTTTTTCAAGGCACTAATGAAAAGATGACTCATCTGGGTTTTCCATATTGGGAGTTATTTTTAATCCCCATATTTCAGGGAAGACTCTGCATTTTTCCCTCTAGTACCACAATAGTTTCATGTGTTTCCAAACTGACCACAGGCGAAATCTTGCCAAGCAACATGCTATTCCCAGAAACAGAGAGCAACTGTCGCAGAGTGGCTGCCACCAGCTCAGCCTGCCTCGGAGTTCCCTGTATTCCTCACATGTCTCTTTATAGGCCATCTAATGATGACAAACTGCGTCACTATTTGAATGCTAGGGCATGTCTTGCAGCTATTACTGAGTATCACCAGTCTAGAAATAAAATGATCCAAGTAAAACCAATCTTCTATAATGAGCAAATTAGCAAGTGTTTTAGGAGTGTTCGTATAAAAACAGTTCATTAGATGCCTCACCAGCAAACAGGGCAACGTTGGCATGCTTGGCATCATACGGGCACCGGGCCATTCCACTAATCTCCTCCCCGAGTGCATCCAGTGTGTCCATCTAGAGAAAGGAAGCCAAAAGGTCAGAGGTCAACTACACTCAAGGGAGCAGCAAAGGAGCCCCTAAACTCTGTACAACAATGCTGTTCTGTTCAGATCCAAAAGCTCTAATGCAAACAAAATAAACATAAGGAATATGAGGGGGAAATTTTTATGTGACAACAACAACAAAAAACGTATTAAATACTGTGTTAAAATCATATCTAGAGATGTGATTCAGAGTACATACAGAGATATTCTCTCAAGGAGTTATTTTTAACAACCTTTCTTACTCTTAACAATAATACAGAGCTTGCCAAAAGGTTTAACTGCTTGCGCCACCCTTTCTAGCTTCAAAACAGGTTATTTCGTATTCTATTTTTTTCTTGGCGGAAAGAGCTATTATCTACCCAGTGAAAAAGGTCACGCTGAAGTCTCGGCACATTTAGAATTTCTGCTGGAGGATATGAAATATCAGAAGCCAACACCAGAAGCCTAATGAACATTTCCTACAAAATATGTTACACCAAAGAAGAACAGCACTGGAATTAGTAATATTAGATTGTAAACCTCATTAATCTATACATAATACTTCAAAAACAATTTTTTTTAATTTGCGAGTGTAGCAGTGTAAGGGCTGTTCTGTGCTAAGTCTGTCTCTCAAGCTGTTAAGTTTTTCCTGCTTTTCAATGGGAGGAAGAGACTCGTAAACAGTAGTCTGGTATATGAGGTCAACCCCTATCTTATAGACCAGACGAATCATAAAAAGGTCCTGACAGATTTGTTTCTCTAGTACATCCTGTAGAGTTCCCTTTAAGAATAACTTTGATGGATATTTTCATTAATTCCATCAAAGGTTCAACTTTTGCCAGGAATCCGAGTGCAGCCACTGACAATTCAGAAGTCAACAGTAGAAGGTGTATCACATTACACCCAGGAGACCCATCATTCACATATGGACTTATGGTTTCCGTAAGGCACTAGGCAGGGCCCCTCTTTGAAATGGTTATGGGAAGCTTTTTGTACGCTGTCGGTAATTACATGGTAAGGGGCATCACCTAACCACCCCTTATATCCCTACAGCTCCATCCAGCAACAGGTGACATAATCCACACCACCTGTATATCAGGAGGCTGAGGGAGGTATCAATACACAAAGAACTACTCGCTTGTTCGAGTTCGAGGTATGTGTCTGAGTGATCCCAGGGCGCACAAGTGCAGAGTGGGCTACAGATGGGCCCTTGGGAGTGAGAGGCGTGTGTGTGAGTGCACGGAGCAGAGCTGTCGTTCTGTCAGTTGAACATTTGTACAGTTCCCACCCCCCTCCTCGATTCTCTCTCTCTTTCTCTCTTTGCTCTCTCTGATTAATGTGGGCTGAGTTTTGACTTGAAACAGAGGCTCCTTTTTCAGAGTCCTCACGCTGCGAGGATGGAAAGGTGAAAAAGTGCCCAAGGTGGACGCACACATGCACTGTCTGACTCCGAAGTCACACAACCTAGCGAAGGCCAAATATCCCTCGTGGTGGGAAATCTGTGAGCAGATACTGCAGTTCTTGGCAAAAGGAATTCAGTCTCTTTTTTTAAAAAGCTGGGACTTTTTGTTGTGCCAGTTATTACACAGACTTTACACCTTACTTTCTGGAAAACATGAAATTGATGCTGAATTATTTAAAACATGTAAATTAATATGATTCATTAGGAAAAACATCTCAAAGTGTATTTTCTTTGATAAACCAATTGCTATTTGCTTAACATTTTGTGGACACCTGAACATCACACCCATACAGTGGGGGAAAAAGTATTTGATCCCCTGCTGATTTTGTACGTTTGCCCACTAACAAAGAAATGATCCGTTTATAATTTTAATGGTAGGTTTATTGGAACAGTGAGAGACAGAATAACAACAAAAACATCCAGAAAAACGCATGTCAAAAATGTGATAAATTGATGAGGGATTTTAATGAGGGAAATTTTGACTGGACGATTTTATAACAGCAAAGGGCAGATAAAATCTGAAAAGGGATGTTCAAAAGGCACATATGGTTGTGATGGTCAGGTGTCCACAAACTTTTGGCCATATAGATACTAATTAAATATCAGTAACTAATACCTCAGAAATCAGGTAGAATTAAAAAAAAAAAAAACACCCAAGGAATAAAAGGTGGGACTTGTACAGGGGTCTATTCTACACTGGGTCTATTTCTCTATATTTGGGCAGCTGTGGCTCAGTCGGTAGAGCGGGTTGTCCACTAATCCACTAATCGTGGGGTTGGCGGTTCGAATCCCGGCCCGGGTGATCCCATTCCGAAGTGTCCTTGGGCAAGACACTGAACCCTAAGTTGCCCCCGATGGCAAGCTAGCACCTTCCATGGAAGCTCTGCTACCATTGGTGAATGTGATCTCATTTGTAAGTCGCTTGTAAATGTAAAATGATATTTCTGTAAAGCTGCTTTGAGACAATGTACCATTGTAAAAAGCGCTATACAAATTGATAAATTATTATTATTATTACTATATAGTGTGCCCTTTTAAAGACATTTGAAACCTTCTTGCAGAAGACAGTGCGGGCTCTCACACGTTATCTAGCCAGAGACATTACTCACTGATAAATATGTCACAGCATAAAAGTCAACCTGCTTACATCTAACTACTTGTTGCATTCACATGGGACTAAAGCAAACCATCCATGCACAGCTGGTTGCCCCAGCTTTTATCAACACTGTGGGCGCACACCTGCAAATCACTCATGCAGGCATAATCTATCACTGTTCATAGCTCCTTGGCTTTCCTGCTTTAGTATGTCATCTCTTATTGCGCTGTCTGCATGCCAAATCTGCAGCACATCCTGTTGTGTGAAGAGACGCCATAGGGAAGATAGTGATACCTTGTAGGTTCGACAAGAAGGGTTGAACGCGTTGGTCCCACACACAAACAAGGTGTCATCATTTTGCTGGAGAAGGACCTTGATGAAATTGTGGCATTCGTCCTAGAGATGAGAACAGGAGTACAAAAAATAAAATTTAAGCATGACTTGCGTAACCGTATTAAATTACTAGTCTACATGTTTACCACTTTATCACCTTTTATTTCGGACCATTAGGTTGCCAATGATGCCGTTTTCAAATACATAATGATGTCTCATGTTACACAATAATGTTAGTCTGGCCCTAAAAGCATTTATTAGATTTCAGAAACATTACATTATCTAGATGGGTAGAAAAATTCCCTGTGTTATTATGACATGATGAAAAATATAAAGAAATGATCCATATACTTTGTGTTTTCCTTTCATTCTACAGGTATCCACATCAGGTTGTCTGGACTTCCATGTGAGTTTCTGTGGAGAGAAAATCGATGGTGAATCAGTGCTGATCTGCTTAGGCTTTACACTGAAGACAGGCTTGTGCAACGAATGCAACACATTAGACTAGATTATGTCTGCCTCTTATTCCCCTTGAGGTCAAATCAGCAGTCATTCGAACATACGATGTAAGCGCTAAGAAGCATTTACAAACTGCTAATTGATTAAATCACTGATGCTAAATTGCACCCTTTCATTAATCAACCTCTCTCACGCTCTCAGACCCAGGATCAATCATGTTGCGTTGGTATTCCACTGCACAGCTCAGAGCGTTGGCATAATCGGGAGCAGTTACATGTACGCATAAATCTCCAGCCTCCCGGGTCCCTCTGTTTAGGATAGATGACGCATAGCAACGACTCTTGATAGGATAATGTGCTTAGCAGCGTCACAGTGCTGGAGTGTCTCATGCTTGGGTTTCAGTGCTGCCAGGAAATTACGATGGAGTAGACTGAGTGACGAGTGAAGACAGATTGACACAAAGCGCTTACCTTGTTGAAAAAGATCTCCTCCGTGTCGGCTGTGTCAATGTCCACTGTATATATGTGATCCCTGGAAACATGACAAGAAGAATTCATTTGGACTTGGAATTAGAGACTGTCATTACTGTCAATGTCCAGTGTGCTTTCCATTTAAAAACGAACACCACTTCAGGGAATAGGCACAAGTAACAAAGGTTTTAAAGTACTTCGGCACCCACAAAGCTGCCTTTGTTCTGGTGGAAGGCTGCTCGTTGGGAGAGTGCCAAGTCATTCTGCGCTGTTCAGGTCAATTAAGTTCAGTACTCAACCACAGGAAATCGATACCAACACTCATTAAAATACGAGACAGAAGTTATGTGTTTCGACTGGTTAGAACAAAATCTCCACTGGCATGTGGTGCTGATAAACTCAGGTTAAATAACCCATTCGAAGGCCCACACAATTTGTCTGCACCAAATTTGGAGAATATACTGTAGTGTCCATTTTGGATAGGTGGGACTGGCTGGGTTGTAAACTATTGAATTTGTTTGAGACTACTTGTAAATGTGTGTTTAATCAGAGTGCCTCGTCAACATCCGCCGAGTTCAGTTTAATTATATCTAACAACCTGCACAGTGGCTTGCGTTCTCATTATACAAATTTAATAAAGTCTGGAAGAGAAGCCATTTCTGAAATGAATCCACTTATACAAGTTTCCTGGGGCTTGGCAATCTCCAGCTGGATAAACTTCCTTCCAATTATATTATCCAAAGTCTCCGTCAGAAGCTGGTAATTAATCATACATGTGTCGAATTTCAAATAGTTCACAGTCCCCAGACTCTATTGAATGGGGTAGCAGCTTTTGTTTGAAAAAAGGTAAGATATTCTCACTCATAGTTGCCTTGGATAAATGGCGAGTCCTGCATGATTCTGAGCCAAGAAATGATCTAGTTTGAAACAGCTTCATTACACGGTGCTCAAAATGATTAGGTCTGCTGATGCCGATACAGCTATGACGGTCAGTGTTTTCTCTGCAGCTCCTAATAGTTGCTTATTCTCTGTGCACTACCAAGTCTAAAGCTTATGAAGAAGAATCACACCTGTGCTTATAAACAAACTACAAACTCCCAATATCGCTGATGGTTTCAAAGGCTGTACGTCTTAGCTTCAAGATCACTGACACACTTCTAGATTACAGAAAGTTAAACCCCAGGTGATCCTATACCATTACTTCTGAGGGGTAATTGAGCTCCACTCCAAATGCATTTCAATTAACATGGGTAAGGTGTCATCTCAACTAACTGTCACACACTCCGTTAATGAAACTCTATTCTACCGAATAATTACAACTGCTGAGGATCATTAACTGAGTGAAATGTATGTCGTTACATTGTAAAGTTCAACATGAAAATCTACACAGTGGGCCATTAAACATTATTGAGCAAATATTGTGTACTCTTACAGTATATTACAATGCATGATGAAAACAAAGTTCAATACACATGCCATTTAGCTAATGTCTTAGATAAGAAAAGGATTATTAAGGAGTTCCTACACTAGGTTTCTACTTAGAAGCCATTCAGTATGGGAGGGGCCTCTCTTATAGAATAAAAAAAAAATGAAGGGTTTCCCCCAAATCGGACAAACCCTTAAATGAACTAAATGGAACACTTTTCCCAGAACATAACATGGTTTGACCCTGATCTGCTTTCAAAACCCAACCTTTCCACATTCTTCAACACTTAACAGCACATTCTCTGTTTATTTCAGCCACAAAGCAATAGATAAGTCAATAGATAATGAGGTAGGCATGCATCCTGCCAGCAAAAATACTACATCGGTCACTATGCAAACATGACCAGTTCAAACTCCAGCTAGACCTGTGGACACATCACTGAATCCACACTTGCTACCTGCTGGATGAAGCTCCCCAGGCTTACTTTTATGACAGCCGAAGAGCTTTTGAACAGTCCGACTCTTCGTCCAGCTGCAAAAGAAGCGAGTGTAACAAGTTCCCTTCATGCTGTGCGAGTGCTGGGCTAGCCAAGCAAACAAAGACCTCTGGAGCTCACCACAAGCAAACAAACAAAACCCAACATTTGGCTTCATGAGTCGGGCGCCTTCTTTTATTCGCAGTGCCTGAGGTGTCACAAAACTGCAAGTGTATCCATTTTCTTAAAGATCTGATATCGCGGTGTGTTGTGCTTGTGCAGGGGGTGTGGGGGGGGGGGACGGACTTGGCCAACCACCAAGAGAACAGAGAGGCTTTGTGCTGAGGAATGTCGTTTTCATAACACCCCAGTTTTTTTCAGGGGTGACTGAGGGCCACTGTGGTCCATCTGGTGGCCTTTTGTAAAACAATCTCACTCTCTGACAGGAGGGATGGGTGGCTTCGTTAGTATGCACCCCACACCTAGTAACGTACCCCCAGTTATAACCCTCCTCCTTCATTGTAGATGGCTGGAGCAACATCGTATATTGTGTGTTTCGACCTTAGATATGACATACACAAATGCACAACACCACCAGGAACCAAGCGCCGTAGATAATGCGAAGACAGCTCAAGCACAGTACCGCTGAATATATCTGTATCGTTGTATTCACGGGTGGGGGTCGGTGGTGTGGATTATATGTTTGGGGTCTCTAAGTCCAGCTGAAAAAGCACACAGGAGAAAGCACAATCCTCATCATTAGTGGACCTTTAATGGGATTTGAAAACACTGGATGAATCCAAGACTCCTGGACCTCATTTGCTGCCCTGTTTTGAAAGGAATGAACCTGAATACCTCATGGACCACTAGACCATTCCCATAGCATGCCAAAGGGGCTCCCAAAAGAATGATGAGAACAGTTGCCCTGGCAAACAGCAGACAGGGAAAAGGGAATGTGAACAATGAATCTGCACAAACTACTCAGTAGCATTAAGGGTCACAAAATTGCTGCTTCTCCCTAGATTCCTTCTAGACTGAGAGAGATGCTATTTCCAACCAATTCTACTAATCGGGTTAGGTCAATTATAAAGAATTTAAGGCTAATTTAGCACTAATTAATCAATTAGACCACCTACATTCAAGCTGTCCTGGAAAAAAGTCATAATGATCTACAGGTCATAAAGTAAAGCAGGTTTACATCAGTGATTCTAGTGAATATTTCAGTGTTCATTTTTATTTTCAGCTCTCAGAACACAGATCAAGCTGATTATACTGTAGACCATATGTGTCTGCTGGAAAATTATTTTACAGCTTCTTTATTACGTGATCGGATTGATCAAGAAATGAGACGTTTTAAATTGCCTTCCCATTGTGTTCTTTTCTTTAAAAAAATCCTTCAGGAACTGTTTCTTTTCTACCAGCACTGACGAGCTAACAAAGATGATCTACAAGCTTGACCAGTCGGGAAACATTTACGCCTAAACATAAAAAAAAGAAGAAGAAAGAAAGAAAAATTCATGATTTGCATCCAGTTCCCACCTCACTTATGTTTTTAAAGCCACAAAAGTTTGTCTAATGTTACATTAATTAATTTAGCAGACGCTTTTATCCAAAGCGACTTACAAATGAGTGCACACTCACACACCAATGGTAGCAGAGCTGCATGCAAGGTGCTAGCTTGCCATCGGTGGCAACTTAGGGTTCAGTGTCTTGCCCAAGGACACTTCGGCATGGGATCACCCGGGCCGGGATTCGAACCGCCAACCCCACGATTACTGGATTAGTGGACAACCCGCTCTACCGACTGAGCCACAGCCGCCCTGTAATGTTAACTAGCTTACTAGCAAAGTGTGGTATGTGTTTACTAGTAACACATTACGAAACATTGTTCAAATGAAATACGTGCTAACCAATTACAATCCATGACCATTCTACACAGTTATCTGTAACGTCATCAGAAAAGTGTCTCTTGAATGTGCAAGCCAACAATAGCTATGGAGTTCTAGGAACGCTACAGTGACACATAATTACTTCCTTACTTACTATTCACAAAAGGAGGCTTAGACTAAAAAAGTATGATAACCGTTGCCCTAGGGTTTTACCACCATTCAGTGATCACTCCCTGCTAGCTATCACAGCAAACTGATTCATATATTGCTTTTAGAAAAGCAACCTACAGCTCAGATGATTTGGGGGTGCTGCTAAGCCCAAATACAAAGCCCAAAATCATTTAAATCCTTTTGGAATTTTTGCATTAAAAACCAAAGGGTATATTCTGGTTCAAGGACTAGCTCAAGGCTAGCTAAAGAGAGAATTATACCTTGAGGTATTTCAAACCAACTCATGGAACACATTTAAATTTATATAAACACTTCCACAATTATGTAATCACAACCTCATTTAATTCTTTGTGGGTAAATATTTCCACCCTCCCACTACATGCTATTTACAGCATCTGCTGGTGCATCCAGACTGCCAATAATGATAAAAAAAATAATAAAAATAAATTCCAAATCCACTTTTGTAAAACTGTGCTGTGTGCTACACTATCGAGCTGGCTAACCTTTTAATCACTGGACCTCATGATGAGCCAAATGATGTGAAGCCATTCACAAGTAGCATCAGCTTTTGGACTGCATCTCTGTCGGCCATCTGTGGGCCAAGATACATCAAACTGAATGAAACCAAACTGAATGAAATCTCACGTGCCTCAGCGGAGCCGTGTCTACATGACTAATTAGCATTTTAAAAGAGAAATCCAAAGCACTAGTACAGCTTACAATAACTATTCTTCCACACTAGGTAGAAGAGTATTTACAAGGTTTATGCATGACAGCCGCAAAGCCGCAATGCCTGGACATACACCAAACAACATCCAGGCAGTTTGTCAAGGCTCGCCAGTCCACAGGACCCTTATCTCCTACCTAGCTGGCTCAGGAAATGCGAATTGGAGTGTGTGCTGTGTGCATAGTACCACTCTCATCAGTCTCCAGTTCGCTCATATATTCTAAAGGTGATACTGGCACTGCTGGCTAGAGTTTCATTTGCACAAGCCCCATGAAGTACAAAAAGGGGGAAAGATGATTTATTTCCAATTCTGCGCACCCCAGATATCTACCACACACCAGCGTTGTTCACTCTCGCCACTGCCAATAGTGCCACCCATCCCTTCAGTTTGGATTTCTTTATTGCGTTTCATTGTTTTTCTAAGTTGCAAGCTATTTGTGTGATCCTACCATGTAATTATTTCTAGGAGATTAACTAGGTTGATTTTTTTTTTTGTTGAACTTTGTATATTTGGATTGTTTTTTTTTGTTTTTGTTTTTCCAGCAAACTTCTTCACGTCAATAGTTATGTTCTCACATGAAAATGATGAACGCTTCCAGTTAAGGTAGCAGTCCCTGTGGTCTCAGGTTGTTTTTAATCAGTAACCATTTCATACCTGTTATTTCCTAAATATTATGTTCACCATAATATTACTGCATATTGGCAACAATTATATAATATTTAGTGAGAAATCATTTGCTCTACACAGCTCGTTTAACTAGATATCATGAGAAAAGTTTGTGCCCTTCTTAAGGACTTCGTGAGTCGACAACAGACCATATGAATCATGTTAGTCTGCTTGAGCCATTATGGTTATATTGTGTGCGTGTATGCCACTTATATGGAAATGCTACTCCCTCGAAATGCCGGAGATGATGTGTATTTCGGTGAATGTCAGAAGCCGCTATGGTCGCGTGAGAATGAGGCACTCTTAAAGTTTTGTGGTTTGCATTCCGACACAAATCCTTTGCCCCAATGCATGTAGACAGTAAGAAAACTGACCTTGCGGCTATATAAAGAGTCCGATTCGTTATGACGATCAGCTGAATATCCAATTTGTGCCGTTGTGTGTTGTTCCTTCCTGGTCTGTGTCCAACAAACACTGGATAATGTTTTGTATCTGCAACGAAGTGGAAATTAAAGACAGGCAAAATAATTCCAAGCACATAAACAAATAATATCGTAGGCTAGTTGGTTTCCCTGACAGTGCGAAAGAAAAAAGGAGATAAAATTCACCCTAAATCTCTGGGCCCCCACATAGCAGTTAGACCTCAACATAAGGCTTTAAGCTTTGACGGGGAAAATAAAGGATTATCCTTTGATGTTAAAAAGACTCCATTTCAAATAGCATTTAAAGTTCACATTTTATTGTGAGCTTCCTTCGCCATCGAGTCATGTTTCAAAGTGCAAGAAAGAGAGAGATAGAGAGAGAAAGGGAGAGAGAGAGAGAGAGAAAGAGATAGAACGAACAAATAAAGGGCTGAAGAGAGGAGAGAGAGAAAAGTTGAGAGTACAAGACAGGAGAATATATCAATAAGAATGGGTGAGAAATAGACAAAGGCAAAGGATATTAGCGAAGGAAAAGAAAGAAAGTTGTGAGAGAAATGAAAGAGAAGAGAAAGGTTATGAATAAATCGCTGTCTTCTTAGCATGAGAGAAGTATTTCTGGCAAAGCGATAGAAATGAGAGGAAGAGAAAAAAGTGAGGGTGGAATGTGCATGAGAATGAGCGAAAGACAAGAAAAAGAAAAAGAGAGGGAGACAGAGCGGGATGTAAATGTGAATGCAAGAGACTGAGAGAATGAGGAATGTGTATGAAAGATGGACAGTGAAGGAAAAAGAAGAAAGAGGAGGGAAGAACAAAGAGGTGTAGACGTTGCTCTCAGCAGCTCCTGGTTACTCACAGTTGCCATGTGAAATAGTGATTGGCTCCGAGTCCTCTGGGAAGGCGGCCCCAGCCATCTGCAGCAGGGTGAAATACAGCAACAAGGCCTCTGACCTCATTTTCGCACTGGCTCCTCACTATGTCTTCACTTCAGCCTGCAAGAAAGAGGACGAGAGCCGTTTTGTCTTTTAGTTCCTTCACTAGTTGCATCATAGGCACCTGCACAAACATGGTACAGCCATGATTTTACAATCTTGCCTTGCCAGCGAAACCTATTAATTGGATTAGCTCAGTAATATGCGTCACAGATCGATGGCTGAGCCTGAGGTGGACCCTTTTCTTTTTTTTTTTTTTTTTACCAGCATACATCCCATTCAGTCTGATTCATTAATTGAGAAGCTCATATGATTAGATCGATGGAAGAAATTTTTCCCCTATTGCTCTGCCTTCCATTACTTACTTGGACTGAAACCTGCTCTCTTTCGTACAGAGGGGATTTACGGCAACCTACAGCCCTACTGGCATTTTTATTCCTCTGTTTATGGTAGTGAATTGTAGCAACAAATCACCCCTACGACTCAAATCATGGCTGAAGGTTGGGATTGCAATCAGAAGTGACTGGTTAATTCTCTTAAACGGAATCGCACTGCGGGTTTTTAGTAAGCATTTTTAGTAAGACTTTTAAGGCCTCAATGCAACTCCTATCTCCCCGCCACACTTGCTAGCCATCTCTCCGACACAGTGGTGCCAGAGGGACGGAGGGAGGGTAAGCGACAGAATATTCAGAGCACTGTGAAAACACTATTCTCCAGTCAGATTCCCTTAATAGCATAGGGAATGCAACTGAAATCCATGGAAACAACCTTGATGGAAGAGGCGCTGGCTCTCCTCAACATGCTCTCTATGCCCTCCATCTCCGAGTGTGTGCATCTCGACTATATACACTCAAAAGGGTTGTCAAACTGTGCTCCGTGACTAACCAAGGCTGATCGTAGCACTTTATACATCGTTCAGGAAAAAGCACGGTGGCTGGGATTGTTTCGCGTCTGCTGACTGCTTGATGGATGACCTGAATGTAATCCGAGACCTCAGGCAAGACTGTCCACTGTAAATAAAATCAGCGTCGTCAGCGTAGGCTGACATGACTAATATGGTCTCAATCTGACATGACAGCCTGTCACTGAGAATACAGCCATGTTCTTTAAGCAATTGCACCCTTCCTGGCTGTTTATTTAATCAGAGACATACTATTTCCTACACCATGGGTTATGCACATTTAACCATATACACCAAATCCCTAGACAAAACGCTGGTTTATCAGTTCGTAGATGTAAATGGAGACTTCTCCACTCATAGCAAGGTTAAATTTGGTGTTCCGCAAGGTTCTGTTTTAGGCCCACTACTTTTTACACGGTGGCTTAGTGGTTAGCACGTTCGCCTCACACCTCCAGGGTCCGGGGTTCGAGTCCCGCCAGGGCCATGTATGTGCGGAGTTTGCATGTTCTCCCGGTGTGTCGGGGGTTTCCTCCCCCGGAAGGAAGACATGCATGTTAGGCTGATTGGCGTGTCTAAAGTGTTGGGGCGGCTGTGGCTCAGTCGGTAGAGCGGGTTGTCCACTAATCCACTAATCGTGGGGTTGGTGGTTCGAATCCCGGCCCGGGTGATCCCATGCCGAAGTGTCCTTGGGCAAGACACTGGACCCTAAGTTGCCCCCGATGGCAAGCTAGCACCTTGCATGGAAGCTCTGCTACCATTGGTGTGTGAGTGTGCTCTTGTAAGTCGCTTTGGATAAAAGCGTCTGCTAAATGAATAAATGTAAATGTATATGCTACCTAGGTCAAATTATTCGTAAACATGGAATTAGCTTCCACTGTTATGCTGATGATACACAGCTGTATGTTAGGATCACGTGTAGCTAGAAATAATCTTTCTGATCACATAGTTTCTCTGGATGCACTTCCTGTTTCATCATGTGCAGCAGCAGTAAAAGAGCTTGGAGTGATTATTGACTCCAGTCTATCATTTGATGCTCATGTAGATAATATTACTAGGATAGCCTTCTTTCATCTCAGAAATATCTCTAAGATAAGAAATATATTATCACTACATGATGCAGAGATTTTAATTCATGCTTTCGTCACCTCTAGACTAGATTACTGTAATACTGTACTGTCTGGATGTCCCAGTAGAAACATAAATAAACTCCAGTTAGTCCGGAATGCAGCTGCTAGGGTTCTAAATAGAACCAAAAAATATGACCACATCACCCCGATCTTATCCACACTGCATTGGCTACCAGTTAAATCTCGCATAGATTTTAAAATACTATTATTAACCTATAAAGC
>JAFFST010054684.1:307554-320471 GCA_022414735.1 Noturus placidus | reverse complement strand
CCCCCCCCCCCCCCCCCAGGGCGTGACCATAGAACACAGTTAGTACATCAGTCACCAGTAAAAACAGAGTTGCCAGTAAATCATAGAGGAAGAATTAAAAATAATAATAATTAAAATCTGGGAGTACACTGCCAATCTAGAAATTACTGTAGGGTAGATTAGGGAGTATTTCAGGCAAATACTCCTTAGAGTGACTCGTTAGGGATTTAATACGGCTTTAGCACTCGTGGGGCCCTTCAAAAACAGCTTTATCTGTTGAGAACAGAGCGCCCCTCCAGTCAACACTGCAAATCCCAGTGCCTTTTCTTTACTCCTCCGATGCGATTAGGGCCACCTCTGTAGTGACCGTAGCCAGATTGCACTCTACTTTGGAGGTTTCTTGTGTTCTGTCCATACAGAAGCCAGCTACA
Organism: Noturus placidus; assembly: GCA_022414735.1. Taxonomy (NCBI): domain Eukaryota; kingdom Metazoa; phylum Chordata; class Actinopteri; order Siluriformes; family Ictaluridae; genus Noturus; species Noturus placidus. The sequence continues at coordinate 320,061 of JAFFST010054684.1, read as the reverse complement.
ATGTAACAGCACCACATGTGAGAAGATCGTACACATCTTGACATTTTGCCGACTCAAGCAAGGAGAAATAATTGAGTCCATGAGGTGGAGGAAGTCAAATCTTTTCAAGTTGAAACCACACAATTTCGGTTGGCATCCAGAGGGTAAATCAAAGGAATAGTGGTTTTAGCAACTGATCCTGATGGGAGACAGAAGTCTGTGGCTGAGCAAAGCTATCCATGTGTGTGAGTGTGTGCGTGTGTGTGCATGTCTACATAAAGTTAAAGGCATCATTGTCCTCAGTGCCAGATTAAACCATTTCAAAATGAGGTGACATGGCCTGCTCCCTGAAAGAGCTCCGGCTCTAATCAAGGCCTCCTTCAAACTCACTGAGGGCTGTTACGCAGCACAATCAAACCACTCGCTACGCATGAGCCAAACTGTAACACAACACCAGCAGCAGCCCTGCCACTGATTAAGACTCATTACGCCATTCCATATAATGACTAAGAAGGTAGGGGACACACTGAATTTAATGCCTTGATACCACATTTCCATGGAATCCCCATGTGCAAAGCCCGAGACAATGAATAATCTGTGAGGACACATTGAAATCAAGACGTAGAAAGCAGGCAGTTAAAGACCAGCTTTAAACTGAAAGAAATCGCCAGTTCAACAGCTGTTGTCGTGTGTGTTGTTATGATTGTCTTATGTTCAAAGGAAATCTTTTGTTGAACTGACATGATCCCTGTGAAATGGCTGACATCCTACTTGACTCTGCTATAAAACAGGGAAGAATTGAAGGGGAGGCCCTCACTGGGTTTATGGCTCTTGTGGGTTTGTCACTGGAGACGTACTACTCAGTAGCAGGTCCAGAGGGAAAACCCTATTGAGCTTTACAAGGCATCCCTTTCAACCCCCACACAGACCAATACCAGTGTAGCAGGCTTCCACACACTAGTCAGGTGACACAATCATTTCTGTGGCCAGAAATAAGTCTTATGATAAAGTTAGCCACCTAATGACACAGAGCATGACGTATTGTATGTTATACAGCTTCAGGAAATGTAGTGACAACATTTGAACATCAACTTTTTTTTATCACGAGTTAAAACTGATCTTCGATAATGCTGACTGCACAAGACATGACGTAAATCATGCCCTATTTCCATCTCTGCTAGATTGTTTTACATAGCATGAAAATGTCCGTACCGAATATGACTAAACCTTAGAATTCCACCGAGGGAAGTACACCTGAGAGTGAGTGAATATTTTTAACTGCTGATTTATGAATACCACTTACATAAATGCTACTCAATATACCCTTTAATTACTCAGTGCAATGCTTTACAGAAAAAGGACTTCTAATTAGGGGGCAAGTCAAAAGAGTCAAGCATATTGTGTATCTTCAGCAGGTATGCTCCATATTGATTAAGCTCAGTTACAGTGCCGATGATTTGGCTATTTGCGTGAGACTGTCAGCCTTGAAAAGACAGCACTCTCAGACCTACACTGTTCTTGAGCTGGCATGATATTATATCCCTCTTCTGGGTTTCCTCTGATCATGAAAATTTGCATTTGTACTTCTGATCCACAAAAGCATTGATCTCTGTTGAAGTAATGACTCACCAACATCTCACTAAAGTGGTCTCTCATAGCCTGAGTGCGTATTGGGTTGCCTTCGACATAGTAAAACACATCGGTGGGGGACTTTCTCTAAACCAGATGCCACTTATAATAGGATTCTAGGCAACTTATGACTCTGTAGAGAACAATTTGTAGGAGATATTACTGTTCGTTAAATAAAACAATAAAAAAAAGAGGACGGTGTGCTGCACTAATATCTCAACAGTAGACACGAGGGAATTTTTAAATAAACTGAATCTATATCAGTTTCAGTCAGAGCTTGCTGGGGCAGTTTAATCCTTATATATGCATCATAAATTGTAGAAATTAAACCATGTATTTTATGTGAAGTGATCATTTCTTTAAATGTAGTATTTGAACCAATACGGTGTGGGGGTATTTGATCCCCTGCTGATTTTGTACGTTTGCCCACTGACAAAGAAATGATCAGTCTATAATTTTAATGGTAGGTTTATTGGAACAGTGAGAGACAGAATAACAACAAGAAAACCCAGAAAAACGCTCTCTTAAAGGGAGTGCTCCTAATCTTAGTTTGTAACCTGTATAAAAGACACCTGTCCACAGAAGCAATCAATCAATCAGATTCCAAACTCTCCACCATGGCCAAGACCAAAGAGCTCTCCAAGGATGTCAGGGACAAGATTGTAGACCTACACAAGTCTGGAATGGGCTACAAGACCATTACCAAGCAGCTTGGTGAGAAGGTGACAACAGTTGGTGCGATTATTCGCAAATGGAAGAAACACAAAAGAACTGTCAATCTCCCTCGGTCTGGGGCTCCATGCAAGATCTCACCTTGTGGAGTTGCAATGATCATGAGAACAGTAAGGAATCAGCCCAGAACTACACGGGAGGATCTTGTCAATGATCTCAAGGCAGCTGGGACCATAGTCACCAAGAAAACAATTGGTAACACACTACGCCGTGAAGGACTCAAATCCTGCAGCGCCCCTGCTCAAGAAAGCACACATACATGTCCGTCTGAAGTTTGCCAATGAACATGTGAATGATTCAGAGGACAACTTGGTGAAAGTGTTGTGGTCAGATGAGACCAAAACCGAGCTCTTTGGCATCAACTCAACTCGCCGTGTTTGGAGGAGGAGAAATGCTGCCTATGACCCCAAGTACACCATCCCCACCATCAAACATGGAGGTGGAAACATTCTGCTAAGGGGACAGGACAACTTCACCGCATCAAAGGGACGATGGACGGGGCCATGTCTTGGGTGAGAACCTTCATCCCTCATCCAGGGCATTGAAAATGAAAAGTAATTACTAAGTCATTACCAAGTACTCAGTCATGTTTTGCAGAGGGGGTCAAATACTTATTTCCCTCATTAAATGCAAATCAATTTATAACATTTTTGACATGCGTTTTTCTGGATGTTTTTGCTGTTATTCTGTCTCTCACTGTTCAAATAAACCTACCATTAAAATTATAGACTGATCATTTCTTTGTTAGTGGGCAAACACAAAATCAGCAGGGGATCAAATATTACCCCACTGTACTTGACCATATTATATTTGGGCGGCTGTGGTTCAGGTGGTAGAGCGGGTTGTCCACTAATCGTAGGGTTGGCGGTTCGATTCCCGACCCACGTGACTCCACATGCCGAAGTGTCCTTGGGCAAGACACTGAACCCCAAGTTACTCCCGATAGCAAGTTAGTGCCTTGCATGACAACTCTGCCACCATTGGTAATGTGTAATGTGCTTTGTAGAACTGCTAGGTAATAAAAAAAAAAAAAAAAGCACTATACAAGTGCAGACCAGGCTCATTAGCAGATTGTGATCATTATATGTCATAACACCTTTTCAACCAAGCCCACTCAAAGCTGTTTTGGTTCTCAACCACACACAAAGTGATAATGAACCTGCCTTAAATCCCTTCTCCTTCTCACCTCTTTACTGTAGGCTGCCTATTTAATCCTGGGTGTGACTTTGAATGGCAAATGTTAATTATTTCAAAAACATTAGCCATTAGCTAAAACATTTAAATCAGGGAATAAAAATCAATAGGCAGTATGTTAAAGACCCTCTACAATTCAAGAGTACAAGTTTAAAGCGAAATAATGACCTCTCTCTTTACCGTTTCTGAGCAATAGGAACTCACACTCCGAGAATCAATATCAAGCTCCTGGAGCAGTTCAGACAATGTCACTGTGCTTGTATGGAGGTGAGAATGTAGAGACAGGACACGGGACCTACAGGACAAGCCTCGCTTTGTGTTCCACCATGAACAACAGTTCCCCAATGCGAAAAGCAACAAGAAGTGTTGCAAGCCAGAGAAAAGAGAAAATAAAAGGAGGTCTTCACACACGGATGGGCAAGTGGGTCACAGATAACTTGTTGAGGGACGATTCGCTCCCGCAGACAGCAATAGGACCCTTTCCACAGAGACATTCTTTGAGGGGAAACCTCTCCTCTTTGAATCCCCCCTCCCCTTCTGCTACCACCACCATGTGATCTTTTGTGAGAAAGCCTTAGAAAAAGGGCCCTAGCCAGGGCCACCAATTAGCCGATCCCCATCGGGTGGTAAGCCACATGAATAGAACGGCCACAACGGACCTGCACCTACAACATCCTCCAGGATTTGCACAACCAGCTCCAAGTTATCTGTCATGGTCAAGAGCCAGTGCTGCTAAACCCACTGAATGAAAGCACCAGCAGACAGCATCCACCAACAGATTGCTAAGCAGTACACCGCAAGACAAATTTTAGACCTGGTTCCGGCTTCAAGAGATGCTTAATCGCTGAATGAACACTAACAAAACAGGAACTGCAAACACAAAGAGTTCAACTGACCCACATATCACAGTTTTACACGACTGTCTCTGTCATCTGGAGCATGAGAGATTTGCGGTTGGATTTGCTCATCATCATCAACAACAACAACAATAGTGTATGAGCATAGTATGACACAAGCAGCACGTACTTTTACACACAGTATTATAGAATAGCAGAAGTAGTAGAAACAATGCAAGTCTATGTACAAGCTATACAGCCTGGTACAGAAGTCCTTTGATACAACACTGAACGATCAAGCTTAAATATTGGTGAACTAGTTAGTTCACTAACTAGTTAGTAACGCTTCACCTTCACACAAATGAGCTGAATAGATTTGGGTTAACTTTAGCGTATTGTTTGTTTGATAGTTGTTTATTGCTGTTACGTAGATACTTACAATGGTTGAACGATGGAAGAAGACTCTGCAAAGTCCAGCACAAAAAGACAATGCATTACGTTTATGAGTGCTATAGAATATCAATGTGTAGTTATGTTCTGGTTCAGGAATATTGGTGAATGCTTGTGTGCACTGCAATGATTACAAAATACGCTCTTTATTAGGCATTATACAGTAGCTTGTAGGTCTAATGTATCTGACATCATTATACCAGTTGATGCACTTTCATTTACGTAATATTGAACAAATGTTCTGGGCCACGTTCAAATAAATTCCCCGGCTGATGTTTTTTGTTCTCAGTCCACCCCTGACTCGGATGTGTAAGAAAACTGGCAGCATTTTGGCCAAGATTACACACGTATCTTAAACGATTCTACCAGGTTTGGTATAATTCATCTCTCTCTCTATCACCGATTAGTCAAGACCGACCTTCGGTCACTTTACTGGTCATCACTTCTCCACGTATTTCATCGATGTGATCCACAAAGCATTTCGGCAGAAGTAGTGGGGTAGTTTGCCATTGCTTTCCCCACCCCTCCCCATTTATCCGGGCTTGGGACCGGCGTGTAGCTGCTGCCAGTCACACGGCTGGGTATACACACTCACACACCCATTCACACACTACGGACACTTTAGACATGCCAATCAACCTACCATGCAAGTCTTTGGACAGGGGGAGGAAACTGGAGTACCCGGCGGAAACCCCCGACGCACGGGAAGAACATGCAAACTCCACACACACATGTACTCGAACCCCAGACCCTGGAGGTGTGAGGTGAACGTGCTAACCACTAAGCCACCGTGCGCCCAGTATAATTGATATGAACATTCATTTAACATTTTCACAAACACACTGCATACAGCTTTCCTTTCAGACATCAGCAAACCTTACAAGCAAATGTTTCACACATCCTGAAATGGTGTTAATCTCACTTTATCCTGCATTTTTATATTAAAGACGAAGGGGATCTTAGCACACATGTTTATTAAATCACCTTTTTTTTTTTTTAAATGAGCAAGCAGCTGAAAGGTTAGAAAGATCCGTATGGACGCTGTTACATACTGACCTGGATCTTTCTGCCCTTTCAACTGCTTGTTCATTTTTAAACGTGAGCTGAACCAGAATGAAGCTTAACATGAGGTTACTGCCTCAAAGCCTGAACAGGTCTCTTGGTTGATCTTGTCCTTGGGTATGAGACAGGAAAACAGGAAGACAGCGATTAAGAAGAAGCACAAAGTGGATGAATGTTACTGGGTTTCACTGAAAAGTGAATGTCAAGATAAAATCCTTTAAAAGACAAGTCAATCCTACATGTATTTACAATAATGAAAAACATGATGGTTTATGGTCCAAGTTTATTTTTCTCTTCTGGCTATGCACTTACAAAGCAGGCAGTTTTGGCTCAGCTGGTTGAGTAATTGAGCTGTACAGTGGAGCTTCAATGTAGAATTTGCAGGTGCTGCAAAAAGAAGGATGCAGAGAACATCCCACATGACTCATTTAAACTAAGGAGAGTTCAAACACGCAGTTATCCACCTCACAGTCACAATATGTTTGGTCTTCAACTTGCTTGAGAGAGATTAATGACTCCAAGTTAGCAAAATGAAGAGAGCTTAAGACAGTGAGACTTTGTAGTCCAAATAACAGGAAATGGTTTAATCAGCAAGGTTCATGAAGGTCTTGATACTGATTAAACTGTTACCAGTCGTCTACGTTTCCTGTGAACTCTCCCCTGGCTTTAACATATATCCGGTGTTCTTAAACTTTTGTTCATGTTCTCAGAGTTCATTTCATGGACATTATTGAAATGTGTAGAATATATTTGTGTAGATATTTGACCCCAAGAGTTTTCTATAACTGAATCTTTCACGTACAGAACACAATAGATCCATGTTGACATTATTTATTGGCCTGCTTTTTTTTTAGTTATTGAGGTCTGGATTAAACTCATTCAATTAAAGAAACCAGTCACATAGCTATAAAAAAAACTGTTTAAATAAAAACAACAACCCACACAAACCAAATAGCCAGCTAACAAACTAACAAATTAACCCAATAATTCAGCTTTGTACAAAGGCCTAGTAGTACTCTGGAAACCCTGGAGCATGGGCAAACATTCTCATGCTTTTCCCCCACCGAGGCTATTTCTTTCAACTCACTTAATTAATCTAGATTAACACAATCTAAACACATCAATGAAAAATCCATTAAGAGCTGCGTTTCGCTTGCATATTTCCCTTCAACTCTAGCAAAAGCATTTTGACTGTTTTTCATCTTTTCTTGTTGACAATATTTCATTGCAAAGTAATAATTGTTCTTGACATGTCATCCATTAAATAGAAAAAGAGCGGTTCAAAACGAATCTACCTCTTGGTATCTGCCTAACCATTAGACAATGGCTTTTATATTAACTAGATATGGCAGCAAAGCGGACAGTCTCTCACTATAAAAAGCCCTCCTCGCTCCGCTTTCGCTCTTCTTTACTCTTTCTTTGCAGGGTCAATTAAGCCAACTAAATACTACACCCTGTCACATTCCATATGAGGTGGGGGGACCACGCATTGAATGACTACTTTCATTAAAGCAACTAGAAGAAACAGAGTTCAGGAACAATTACCATATGAAAACCACTGAATGTTTAACAAACTCGACAGGCCTTCCCTGGACTCTGGCGGCCTTCATTCAGCCCACATTAGTCTAAAAAGTACAGTAAACTCTTTACTCATTGCCTGTATGAAGAGCACTGGGCTTCAGTATCACAGTGTCAGTGGACTCTGTCGCTCTTTTTTTATGCTAAAGCAACTGTGGCTTCGTCCCACTGGCAGAATGAAAATCCTTTTCTCCTGACTTTTTAAAATGCTGCTACATTCTCATTACCTTCATTAATACGGAGGTTTGGGATTGTGTGATGTATCTTATTCAAAAGCCTGCTTTTAAAATTCCATACCGAGAACAAAATACAGCAGTGCCATCTCTATTACACAGATACGGGATGTTTCATGGTTGCTCGCTTGAGTTACTGCATTCAGTAGTTCAGTTCTTTTGAGGCAAATCTATTGAAAGTCCTTCTTACTCAGGACTGAGAAGGCTTTAGAGCTCTTTCCTCTGACTCATCTTGTTCATGTGATTCACAGTAGCTTATCTAAAATCAAAATTCCTGAATAAACAGAATAATGATTACAGTTCAGTGTGAGCGTTGGAAAGCACATACAAATTAATCAGTATAAAGAATTCACAGTAGAACCTAATGTCAGTTTTCTATACAGTTTTCTATACAGTATCTATATCAGGGGTCTTCAATATATTATATTATATTATATACTTCAATATAATATATTATATTATATTGATTATTATATATATATATATATATATATATATATATATATATATATATATATATATATATATATATATATTCAGTTAGTTGGCTTTAATTAAGGATGCACCGAATGTTCGGCAAACAAAATAATTTGGCCGAAAATTGCAAAAAAAGCCCTTTCGGTGAAAAGGCTGAATAAATTTGACCCAACAATGACGTGTTTGATGACGCAACAAAATAGCCTAGCAACCAGAGTGAGACGAGCAAATGTCATGACCTCGATGAGGGGGCACGCGCATGCACGAGCTAAGTGCTCTTTGGATGTTTATTGTGGACAGTAAACCTGCGTGGACGTGTGTTTGTTTTTTTTCTGTTCCGGAGTATTCACTCATGTCGCGAGACATACGGGAGTAAGTACGGAAGCAGGTAAAGACATATTTATTTAAGGACAGGCAGACAAATCCAAATCGTAATCCAAAAAACGTAGTCAAGACAGGCAACGCGTCGGGCGATCAGCAAACAGGCATAAACAGGACAAAGCAGGAATCAAAGTCACAGAAAACAGTCACAACACAAAACAAGAAACATGAACTAGTGGAAGTGGGAGTGGGAGTGGAAAATCCAGTGTGGACTAAATGAATTCATCAATAGTTTAAACTAACTAAATCTATCAAGGAACATAACATTAACAACGCATCTAACTATACTACATCTACTATATTACTCCGCGAGGTGTACAGGGACATGAGCGGTATATATCCCCGATATAATCAGCTGCATAGAGCCGAATAGAACCAATGCACTTTTTTGTTGTAGACTACAGAGTGTTCCATTCTTTCAGCAGTCAGTTCAAGGCCTAACATGGGCTATTCAAGAAAGGCTCAAATATGACTCATCAAAATATTATTATTTTACTCATTTATTGATTTAAAGTTATATTGTGCCTTGTTATTAGCCTAGGTCTGCTGGAATGAAAAAAAAATTCCGTGTTAAATAAATATTTTTTAATTCTAGTTTTTGTAATTGATTTTTTTCTTTGAAAAGCAAGATAAAATAGTAAAAAGCACATTTTGACTATTTAATTTATGCAATGGTGAAAAAAAAAATGGGAAAAACAGACAAAAAAAACGCGTTCGTCATTCGGCCTTCGGCCACGTTTTTCATTATATTCGGTTTCGGCTTCAGCGAAGAATTTTCATTTCGGTCAATCCCTAGTTTTAATGTTTTTTCAAATTCTTACAACCTTTGGTATTTCAGACTTCCAGTATGCCATAAAACCTCTAAAAGTGCTCACAACACCTGACTAGAAAAACCCAAGAAATCTGATCAGCCTAAGGTCCCTGAATCAGACACCCACTGGTCAAAGGGGACACTGGACCTTTCACACATGCTCAAGCGTCATATGATCTGTTAAAGCAGCATTAAGATGCCAGACTTGCAACTGATGCCACGTCCCACCCAACATGGCATGCAAGTAAAGTCAAGCAGCTGTCCAACTATTGTGTGTGCCTTAGGTTTCTACCCTGACATATCTAATGCATTGTGTCATTGCTATGTAAAGAAAAAGTCCAAGCTCTAAAGTAGAGGTATTCAACAAAAACATTGATTTTGTAATATGCCTTGCTTAAATAACTAACATTACTGAATGGCAACAACAATTACCTTTTAAGCTTAACCATTACGGATTAATCTATGTCCATAAGGTTTTAAGTGGTTATGTTTTGTTTTGTCGTGTCGCTTCACAGTACCACTTTTAAGTAGTAGCACAGACTTAACAGACATGTGTTTTGAATTTGATGCTCATACTTCTGTGGAAATTAAGTTTTTGTCATCTACTTTAAACAAGCCATGTCATGAGTAACAGAGATGGTAAACAAAATGAAAACTGTACGGACATCTATGAAAACTCGCCCCTTCCGGAGCTTCGGTCTCTAACCCTGTAGCTAGCCTCTCGTCCAATGAGCTTTCTTCAATTTGCATAACATACAATCTGTTAAAGAAGCCATTTTAATTCATGGTTTGAAAACTAGAATCACTGGAAAAACAGCCAGTTTTTTCCCCCTAAACGTTTATTATGTATTCAGTTCTGTCTGCTGAAATACTTTGCTGGGTCAGTATCCGAACAGCAGGCTGCTAGTTGATGACCCCTGTTTTAAAGTAGTAGAATAATGTATTCTCTTTGCTTATGGTGGCCATTTTCCAAAATAACCTTTCTGGATATTTCAATGAGAAATGAGCTATTCAATGGAAACAAAACCGGACAAAGTATTAATGGTTTCATTGATTTGAATCGCAGTTCACACTCAATAACCTCCAAAATGTAATACAATGCATCGGAGTGAATAAATAACCATCACCAATGGCTATATAAAAACCCTTCATAGTCAGCTACAGAAGATCAATACTGCCAAGCCACAGAGTCTCCTTCAGCTTCAGCACATGTAATCAGAAAGAATGAGGACAGAAAAGCAGCACAGGGTAACAGCCTACTAATAAGATGGTGTATCACAAACTGTGGAGAGAAAATACAATGTACTAGTGAGTAGCCATGGCCGTTATGTAGGTAAAGACATGGCTACAACCGTCAGTGAAGCCTGACAGATCAGACATGAGGAATAAAGTAGAGGAGTTTCATGCTAAATTTCCGTCACACTGCACTGTCAAACTAGCAATAAAATCTCTCCTGGTGTGACATCAATTCACTCTAATCGGGTGCTGTGCTTCATCCTCCTCATTTGAATGAAGGCACATAATAGAACTCATATTTATGCCTGTGTTTTTGACAAGCATTGTAATGAAAATATGACATATGGAAAGCTAACAAGTTAAAGTAGCTGTTGTGCCAATCAAAGACGTTTCACATAATAAAGAAATACTGTAAAGCCTTCTCAGATATTGATGTTACACGCCAAAAATTGTGCCTTTGCCACACTGAAGCACCTCGCGTTCACAGTTTGCAACTAACTTGGCAAAGATTATAGATGACGTCAAGGAGACGGGTCTGCCCCATGGCGCCAACTTTCAACTCAAATGAGCCATCTTACTAGCTAGAGCACAGGATACACTGATTGTTTTAGATACGCTCTTGGTCATTTGAACATGAAACAAGCCCTGGACAAGTGCACCTCCAAACGGGGGAGAGGTAAAAATCCATACGGCCTCGAGCTACAAAGATCAAAGTGAGACGAGGAGGAAATGCTCCAGCGATAATACACCTGGATTGCTCACGCTCTCTTATATAGGTCAGTTGTTCCACAGGAGCAATGCATCTGGATAGCGTTTCATTCCTCTCTATCCAGTTACCTTGCATTAGCTGATATATGCTATCCTGCAGTCGAAACATGCCCAGAGAAACTTAAGACGAAGGACTTGTTCGTGCTTCTCCTATCAGCAATGCCGCTGAAAAGACGACGAGCGTTCCAAATTGTCTGCTTGGCCAAACAGTTTGAATGTTATGAATGGTATGAGGCAAGCAGAATCCTCCAAATAACATATTAATTTACACAACGCAAATAAGGCACCAGCTATCCAAATAATATCGCTCTATGTTTAATTCAGTAGTGGTGACAAATTATTTCCATACACTGTGCCCAACAAATCCAATTAGACCTCAAACATCTTTCCCTTTGGTACATTTGAAAGAAAAACGATGTATATTTGCTCTGGCTGTCATTCATCGTAAAGAGTGTTTATACCGGGACCTCTATACGCAAGACAGACCCCCAAGATTATTAAATAAAAGTAAAGAAAAATAAACAGGAAAATGTTCAACAAAGCTCAGCTTGTCTTAGATCTACTCCTGATTTTTCACGTGTGGTTCCTGTTGCGGCAGAGGAAGGAAACAATGTTGGGGTTGTTGAGCAGGTCCTCTGAGAGTGATGATAAGTGTGCCTGTCTCGTTTCTCAACGCCGGGTTGATGGACGTGCAGGGGCTGAACACTGGAGGCCTTGTGGTCGTGCTTATGTTACCAGGCACACGACGCCACATGGCTGCAATTTGTTCATTAGATATGTAATAAATGTACACAAAGGACCTTTATTGTTCAACTTTCTCTGACGAGGCTCAGAAAGTTAAAACCTCCCCTCCGTTCAGTTAGACAGCTCCAGGAAAATCTGGAATACCTTAAGAGGAAAACTTTAAAGCAAACACCCAAAATGAACGTCTAGTAATTTCCGAAGGTTATTGCTCGTGTGATTTACATATAGTGATCCCACAGACAAAACCAACTCATTTGTAAGTTTGCTGAAAGTTGAGAAGAATGATATGCAAAGATAGATACAGTGGTGTGAAAAAGTGTTTGCCCCCTTCCTCATTTCCTGTTCCTTTGCATGTTTGTCACACTTAAGTGTTTCGGAACATCAAACCAATTTAAAC
>JAFFST010054684.1:246668-268557 GCA_022414735.1 Noturus placidus | reverse complement strand
GGGGGGGGGGGGGGGGGGGGTGTATGGGATCTCAGTGAATCTCACTGTCGCATGATTGTTAGTGACACCGTCTGGTTTGTGTGTTTCTATAACTGCTGATCTGGGATTTTCACACACTGCTGTCTCTAGAGTTTACTCAGAATGGCACAGTAAAGGAAAAAAAATCCAGTGAGCATCAGTTCTGCGGACAGAAAAGCCTAGTTAATAAAAGAGGTCAACGGAGAATGGCCAGAATGGGTCGAGCTGACAGAAAGGCTACAGTAACGCCAATAACCACTCTGAACAATTGTGGTGAGCAGAAAAGCATCTCAAAAGGCACAACACTTGAGGCAGATGCAGTATAGCAGCAGACGACCACGTCAGGTTCCAAGAACAGAGAGCTGAGGTTGCAGTGGGTACACTCTCACCAAAACTGGACAGTTGAAAACTGTTAAAAACATAGCCTGGTCTGATGAATCTCCATTTCTACTGAGGCACACAGATGGTAGGATTAGAATTTGGCATGAATCCAACAGCATGAATCCATGGATCTAATCTGCCATGTGTTAACTTCCAGGCTGGTGGAGGTGGTGTAATGGTGTAGGGAATGTTTTCTTGGTACACGTTTGGCCCGTTAATACCAAACAGTTTTCACTCGAATGCCATAGATTATTTCAGTATTGATGCTGTCCGTGTGCATCCCTTCATGGCCCCAATTTGCATATCTTTAAATGGCTAATTCCAGCCTGATAATGCACCATGTCACAAAGCAAATGTCGTCTCATTCACAGCATGAAAGTGCACCTGGAAAAAAAATGGTCAACATGGATCATAATTTAAAGGAATGTTTCCAACAACTTGTGGAATCCTTGCCATGAATAATTGAGGCTGTTTTGAGAGCAAACGGAGGTCCTACCCAGTATTAGTAAAATGTTCCTAATAGTGCTCAATAGGTGTATGTAACTGATTTTTTTTTTTTCTATTAGACCATTATCATCTGCAGGTTTTATGCCCTACTGTCTGACTTGTGTGTGTATGTTTATGTTGACTGTGATAAATAATGTTGTATTGAATGTAATTATTATTTGCTTTAAATGGACTGTGTTATTCCAGATATTCCTCTGCTGCCCTCTATATCATCTCTGAGCGGTTCAGATGATGAGGAGCCTGGTGGACCCTTCAATGTTCACTGGCTCAACAACAAAGAGCTGCACCTGACTCTCACCATGGAGGTGTTCCTCCAGCAGCTTAGAAGCAGTTTGGAGCATCTGAAGCCTCCACAGGCTAACCAAACTGATGATGGTAGTTTCTGACCAGGGCCTTTTGACTAATTATGACAATTTTTTTTTGGCAAATTAGCTGTTTCAATTATTTAGGAATTCTGTATATAAATAAGGTATTTCCTTTCTACAATGATACAGATTATGATGAGGAGGGCAATACTATAAGCCCTGAAAGCAAAAAAGGAGAGACCAGCTTCAAAGATGGAGCCTCAATTCCTCTCCCTAAAGCTGCAGTGAATCACCAGGTGGAGGTGTTACTGAATGACTGGAACAAGGGAGCAGACATGCTTTTTAGCATCCACCCCGTGGACGGCTCGCTACTCGTATGGCATGTTGATTGGCTGGATGAATACCAGCCTGGAATGTTCCGACAAGCACAGGTACAGACAAAATGTGACATGGGTTCCACCGAATTTAACTTATGCTTATCAAATTATTGTTATTTTTTTTACCCTGAAAAATATTTTTATTAACCACAATTGGAATTGTAATGCATATAGGACTGTCCTGTTCTAGTCAGTATCAGTTCCAATTCTTTTTTGAGGTTTCTCTAATAGTTATAAAGTGAATGTGTTATTTCCAAATGTATTCATTTTGCTAACTAAATGAAAAACACAAAACCAAATTATTAAATTGTTTGGATTTGAATTTTGTCTTCACTTGTATTATTGATGTGACACTAGTTATGGTTGTTACTCTTATTTCTAATGGCATAAAGAGATTGTCCTCCATATTTTTTCTGTCACAGGTGTCTTTCGCATCCCGAATCCCTGTTGCCTTCCCTACGGGTGATGCTATCTCCCTCAGCCGTAGCGTAGTAATGTATGCCTGTAACAAAAATGTGGATTTGGCCATCCAGCATGGTCGCCAGCATCCCCAAGGGCTACAACGCAGTCCTTCAGTTCTAATTGGCCTGGGCCAGGGCAAGCAGTGCCCGAATGGCCTGCGACTGAGTATCTTCACGCCCAATGTGCTGATGATCTCTAAGCATTCTGATGGCTCGCTCAACCAGTGGTCAGTGAGCTTTGCTGAGGGCTCAGCCTTCTCCACTGTGCTCAGCTTCTCACACAAGTCACGCTACTGTGGCCATCGCTTCCACCTCAATGACCTGGCCTGCCACTCTGTACTGCCCCTGCTTCTAACCACCTCACACCACAATGCCAAGGTGTGCAATCCCATTGCTCACTCGGGGCCTGGGCCAGTCTCTTCGGGCCAAAGAAACCGGTCATCCCTGGGCGCTGTTCCCCAGGACCCAAATGCAATTTATAGTGAACTAATACTATGGAGAGTGGATCCAGTTGGACCCCTTTCATTTTCAGGGGGGGTGTCTGAGCTGGCCAGAATCAACTCGCTCCATGCATCAGCCTTTTCCAATGTGGCCTGGCTTTCAACTCTCATCCCAAGCAACTGCCTTGGTAAGGATGTCTTTTTATATTCTGTTCTGTTTTTGTATCTTGTAGCATGCTTCTGTTCACGTTGCCTTTGTGTCTACTTATTTATTCACTCGTCCCTCAAAGGTGTATATGGCAACTCGCCAAGTGCCTGTTTTGTAGCAAGTGATGGCCATTCCTTGAGATTGTATCAGGCAGTTATCGAGGCTAAGAAATTGCTGAGTGAACTCTCCAATCCTGAAATATCAGTAAGTATATTTAAGATCATTGATTTTTCATATAAAAGCAAAACAGAACACTTCACCTGTTTTGTGTGGCTTAGAAACATGTGGGAGAAGTATTCAACATCATAAGTCAGCAATCTACTGCAAAGCCAGGCTGCATCATTGAGCTTGATGCCATCACAGACTTTGTACGTATGTTCAGAGTAACCTTTCAGGTCCAAACAGTAAATTGCCATATTATATGTTCGTAGCAGTGTTGGGACTTTACACTTTTTGTTAATGCCTCCACAGCAAGGCAAGGAGACCCAGCTGTTACATGTGTTTGAGGAGGACCTGATCTTGGGAAATGAGAAGGATGATTGCTCACAGGATCTCCAGCCTGATGAGAATAGTAGGGTGTCTTTGATGAAATCTATCTGATCTTTCATTTTTTTTACTGTGCACCTGTGAAATGTAATTTCCCCTTGTCCTTTACTTAGCCTCTGGCTTGTCACTTTTCTGGGCACGCTTCTTTCTGGTGGTGATTGAGTTTACCCAGAGCAGGAGATCGATCCTTCATATGTGGCATCTGCAGCTGGCAGCAGCACCTGTTACCATGGGTGTGTATCTGATTTTTACAAAGGAAATATTCTCTTTCCATGAGAGGAAAAATTATGAATTTATTTGGCCCCTTCCCCTCCCCCAGACAAGTGGACGCTCCAGTGTGTTTGCTCAGTCACATGTTTTGGTTTCCCGGAAAAATAAGTGACCAAGCTAAAATGTGGTAGCCAACATATGGCAAGCTAGTTACCGACTAAAGGAAATAGTGTATATGAATTCTTCTTGAGGGGACAGATTGTAGCCATAGTCTGTATTGTCTCCTGTTCACATTTTTTGCACATTGTGTTTGCAACCTTAACAAAAAACAAATCACTAAGTGGTTGGTCAAAATTAACAACCAGTCATTTTGACTGTAAGCTGTAGTGTTCTAACATAAACTAAATGTTCACAAGTATTTTCGCTTTCAACTTTTAACTGCTTGATGATGTTTTGTGTGCTGTGCGAGCAGATGGACTACGACAGCTTTGCACTGCACTTTATTTTGCTAGATTTTGTTAGTAGTTTCACATACAGTGCTATGAAAAACTATTTGCCTGATTCCTGATTTCTTCTGTTTTTCTGTATATCTCACAATAAATAGTTTTGTAGAACTTCAAATGAAATGGAGCATAAAACAAAGCCAAGCTTAGTAAAACTAGTGACCCCTTTAAACTTAAAATCTGGATGTGCCACCTTTAGCAGCAATAACCGCAACCAAAACACTTCTGATAACTGGAGATCAGTCTTTCACTTGCTTATAGGACTAGGACTTACTCCAATGATTTGGATCATTGTCTTGCTGCATAATCCAGTTGCTCTTGAGTTTCAATTTATAGACTGAAGACCGGACATTCTCCTTTAGAATTTTCTGGTATAGAGCAGAATTAATGTTTTCCTCAATCATTGCACAGTTACCCAGGCCCTGATGCAGCAAAGCATCCCCGCACCATCATACTTCTACCACCATGCTTGACCATAGGTATGATGTCCTTTTTGTGGAATTCTGGGTTTGGTTTACGCCAGATGTAATGAGACCTCTTTCTTCCAAACGGTTTCGACTCCACAGAACGTTCTCCTGAAAAGGTTTGAGGATCACCAAGGTGTGTTTTGGCAAAATTCAGATGAGCGTTAATGTTCTGGGTTAGCAGTGGTTTTCACCTCACCACTCTTCCATGGATGCTCAGTGTCTTTCTGACAGTGGTGTCATGAACAGTGACCTTTATTGATGCAAGAGAGGCCTGTAGATCCTTTGATGTTGTTCTTGGTTCTTTATCCAAAGCGCTTTACACTGTGTCTCATTCACCCATTCACACACTCACTCACACACCAATAGTAGCAGAGCTGCCAAGCAAGGTGCTAACTTGCCATCAGGAGCAACTTGGGGTTCAGTGTCTTGCCCAAGGACACGTCGGCATGTGGAGTCATCCGGGCCGGGATTCGAACCGCCAACCCAACGATTAGTGGACAACCCGCTCTACCGACTTTGCCTCCGTAGTTGTTGTGCTCTTGGAGGATGTGTTACTGTGCTGAGTTTTTTCCATCCCCCATCCCAGAGACTTTGAAATAACTTTGTAACCCTTCTCAGATTGATGTATTTCAATCACCTTCTTCATCAGCATTTCTGGAATTTCTTTCAACTTAGTGTGTTACTGGGTCAGACCTTTTACCCAACTTCATGCTGTTGAAAAAGTTCTATTTAAGTGTTGATTTGATTAAACAGGGTTTGCAGTAATCAGGCCTGGTTGTGTCTAGTCCAGCTGAACCCCATTATGAATGCAGCTTCATAGATTTGGAGAATTAGTAACTATAGGGGTCAAATACATTTTCACACGGGCTCAGTTGGCATTCGATAACAATTTTTCTTTAATAAATAACATTATCATTTAAAAACTGCATTTTGTGTTTACTCAGGTTTCCTTAATTTTATCTTATATTTTGTTTTAGTTTCTGAAACAATTTAGTATGAAATATAAACAAAAACAGAAGAAATCCGGTTGGGGGCAAATTCTCTTTTCACAGCAGCGTACCTGTGTTTCTGATTCTGAAGAGATCATCTGTGCATACTATTTATTTATTTGAATTAAAATTGTTCTACTGTTAGCCGCATTGTAAATTTCTCATTGTGCTGAGCATTAGGCTGTGGGATTTGGCTATGTGCTATAGGTATGACCTTGAGGTGTGGCACACCACTATGTCCATTACATTTAAATATGTTCAGTCCTCTGTGATTGTATTGGAAGGCAAGGCCAATTCTATTGTTTTCGCTATGCATTGAAGACATTTTGGGCTTGAGATCAAAAGATGAATATTCTGACAGATCAGAATTTGGTCTGCCACCAAAGGCACCCCAGCCAAAGCTTAAATGTTAAGATGTTTAACCTATCTAGGTGTAAATATAATGAAATCAAAGCTGAAATTCTGATGCATTGTCTCATACTCATCTTTTGCTCCCATACACAAATGTCTTCAATGCATAGTGAAAACAATAGATTTGGTGTTCCAATACTTTCAAAGGGGGACTGTATTCCAAATGAAAACCTTTTTGTTTAGAAAATGTTTAATAAATAGGAAGTGAGGTTTAGGTTCTTTCAATAGTTGTTATCTTGTCCCGGTTTGTTTATTAATAGCCGGGCAACCACAAACCTTGAATATGAAACGAATAGCACGGTCACATGTGCTTGTCCCGGGCGCCCAGGCTAGTGATATGTCCAGTCCAAGTCTTTGTACTTTGTGTTGTGATATCTCATGAAGTTTTCATAGATGTACGTAAACTTTTGATGCATTTTTTTATGCTTGTACAAGATGGGGTATCCTGTTTTTAATCATTTTATTTACCATATTTATCACAATTGTTTCAGGAGGGACCTCAACCCCTGCTGATGAAGACCCTGTGTTTATCAGCAACTTGCAAAATGACTCCCCATCAGCCCATAAATCCCCACTTAGCAGGTCCAACCTGCGAAGTGCCTGTCGACTCACGCTGGCCAAAGAGAGAGTTTTCAGTCAGGAGCTGACGCTTCCAGAAGGCGTAGAGGTTATATCTGCCACACCAGCAGCAGGTAGTATGCTCAATGACTCTGACCAATGATTTCTTGGTGATTATGACCAGTCATAAAACACAATCTTGGTTAACCTGAATTATTTGTTGTGCATTGTATTGTTTAACTAAACATTTTGTCATTAACTGTTAATTAAATAACGTTTTAAAAAGATGATTAAATGCCTCTTTAATTGTGTCCTTTGTAGGCCACTTAAGCTCATCATCTCTGCAGCCAACTGGCCGGGCCCCATATCTTCTTGCAACGTCCTGTACAGATGGAACTGTGAGGTTCTGGAGTTGTAGAGTAGTTTCTGATAATGACAAAACACTTGACGCATCTCCTTACATCTGGGAGGAATGGCCTTTGCTAGTGGAAGATGATCTCGCCAACAGCAGTGCGGTGAAAATTCCAGACAAACCTGTGGGCATTAGTTGCTGCCATACTAGCCGAGTAGCTGTGGCATACATGGAGTCAAAGCTTTCCAGACTTGCCAAGAAGCCCATAATTCATGTGAGCATATTTCAGTGTGAATCCACAGGAGGGTCCCAGTGGATATTGGAGCAGACACTTGAACTAGATGTTTCAAATAGTCTTACTAACAATGGCTCCGATAAACATCTGCATGTGCCCAGCTTCCAGGATGGTTTAGTGAGTACTGGGGATTGTTTACAAAGCAGTGGTAAAACTTTAGTTCATCTGGACTGGGTTTCTAGAGAGGATGGTTCTCATATATTGACCGTAGGTCTTGGCTCCAAACTGTACATGTATGGGCTGCTCTCAGGAAAACCTCCAGAGCTGGGGCTGTCGGACAACAGCAGGGAGCATTGCTCTTCACGGCTTGTTTTATTGCGTGTAGTGGACATGGTCTCCTCTGTAGAGGGCTCTTTGCCAATCCCGGTCTCCCTGTCTTGGGTTAGAGACGGCATTCTGGTTGTGGGCATGGACTGTGAAATGCATGTCTACTCTCAGTGGCAGCCTGCAGCATTAGCCAAATCAGCACTGACTGTAGGTGATGCAAATGGTGGCAGCATGAGCTCACTTAGTACAGCTCTAAAGCAAGATGGACTAAGTCTCCAACCTTCTAAAAAGACTCTTACCAGGTCGATGACCAGTCTAGCTCAGAAGCTTAGTGGTAAGAGGACAATGTATGACCTTCCTGCTGAAATGGAAGACTATGGCTTATTTGAGGCAGCACACCACTTGTTTCCTACCCTCCCCCAGTATCATCCAGTGCAGCTTTTGGAACTAATGGCCCTAGGCAAGGTACGACGGGCCAAAGCTATTTTGTCCCATCTGGTTAAGTGCATCGCTGGAGAGATTGTGACTCTGAAGGACACCAGTGTCAACCAGGAACGTCGTTTACGATCCCTTACTATTAGTGCTAGTGGCATTACTTCCAGGGATCCCAAAATGTTTAAGAAATCTGAGAGCTCAGACTACACAGAGATCGACTCCATCCCACCGTTGCCGCTGTATGCTCTGCTTGCTGCAGATGATGATACAGCCTTGTGTGCTAAAGTCAAAACCTCCAGTGTTAGTGGGGACAGCGGCCATGGTTCCAGCAGAGCAGACACCTACGATGAGCTTTTCCAGACCAGCCCTGTGAGCTTGAATGGCATGGATCTCTTAGATGGTGAAGAGGAGGACTCTAAAGCTAAGGTCATTGATCTTTCAAAATACAGTCCCACTTTCTTTGGCCCAGAGCATGCCCAGGTTTTGTCAAGCCACCTGCTTCACTCCAGCCTACCTGGGCTCACGCGAATGGAGCAGATGTCACTTATGGCCTTGGCTGATACCATTGCCTCAACCAGCACAGACATCAGGGAGAGTCAGGGAAAAGGTCAAGATCAGTATATTTTGCTTACTTGTCTGTTTCTTTATGACTAGCTCTTTTGATGGTGTAGAATCTTAACTAAATGTGATTACCAAAATTTAGGTGGAGAGACGCTGGATGAATGTGGCTTGAAGTTCCTGCTTGCTGTTCGTTTGCACACGTTCCTTCTGACATCATTACCTCCAGTGCATCGTGCACAGCTCCTCTGCCAAGGTACATTTACAAAGTACCAGTATCAGTATTGTAAAAATCATCTCACTTCATTCAGCAAATAGACGTACATGCTTTTATGAGTGAATATAAATCTTTTAGGTGTTTATATTTTGCTTTGGTTTGATTGCATTCTTGAAAGCTGGCTATGCTGTCAATTTGTTGTCATTCTTCCTGGTGCTTGAGGACTTTAAATCTGGTTCATGGCCTGCAGGACTGTCTACATGTCACTACATCTGGGCATTTCACTCTGAAGCTGAGGAGGAACTGCTCAACATGCTGCCCTGTATGCAGAAAGGAGAACCCACCTGGTCTGAACTGAAAGCCATGGGGGTAGGCTGGTGGCTAAGGAGCACCAATAAGCTTCGCAGGTGCATTGAAAAGGTTGGTACAGGAAAACATGTCTAAACTTTGCTAATAAAAAAATCAGTATATATTAAAACATATTTTGATTATTGAATTTTTAGAGAGGAATGTACCTAGTTGCATATTAGGCCATTTTAATGTGCATAATTTGCATTGTAGTGGTATGAGGTATTATTTTTTTTCTTTTTTGCTTCTGCTAGTCAATTATTCATGCTACCATCACTCTTACCAGGTAGCAAAGGCCTCTTTCCAAAAGAGTAATGATCCTCTAGATGCAGCCCTGTTTTATTTGGCTATGAAGAAGAAAGCTGTGGTATGGGGACTGTACAGGTATGAACGTTATCGTCTTACGTTTTGTGAGCTTTGCGGATTAAAGGCAACTATCTGCTGGCTGGGTTTAACTGGGAAATTCATGTCATGTCATGTGAAGGTCCCACAAAAATGTGAAGATGACTGCTTTCTTCAGTAACAACTTTAATGAGGACCGATGGAGGAAGGCTGCATTGAAGAACGCATTCTCTCTGCTTGGAAAGCAGAGGTTTCAGCACTCGGCAGCCTTCTTTCTGTTGGCGGGTTCCCTCAGAGATGCTGTTGAGGTAACTGTCCTTTGGAAGGTTTTTCCTTTGTTGCAGCTCTTTGCAAATGTATAAGTTTGGAGAAGTTAAGCAAAAGCCCAAATGCTCAAATCAAACATGTCTTTTAGGCTTGACGTAATAAAATGCTTCCCGCTTGAATTCCAAAGAGGAATCGGGCAAATTAAATAGAAAAAAAATTCTACTTGTATGTCCTTGTGTATCGCATTTACCATTTTATTATATATTAGTTTTACAAATGATAATTCTGACTAAACATATATACATTTAGGTTTGCCTGGAGAAGATGCAGGACCTGCAGTTGGCCTTGGTGATCAGCAGGTTATATGAGTCTGAGTTTGAGACATCCTCCACTTATAAAAAGGTTCTACAGAGGTATGTGCTGGGTCACGACCACCAGATTCCAATGCACCAGGATCCATTTCTACGTAGTATGGCATATTGGGTTCTAGATGATTACAGCCGAGCATTGGATACTTTGCTTGAGCAACCCACCCCAAATGTTGATGCTTTACACCAAGGTAGGAAGTGATGCTATGTATTCACCCAATCTAATTACATATTTTAACATAGAAAATATTTTGCTTACTAATTTGTCTTACAGTTTATTTTATTGTTCTTGCAGGGACCACAGAATCATCTCCTTGCAATCCAGAGGTTTTCAACTTCTACACCTACCTCAAAACACATCCACTGCTCCTTCGGCGCCATTTCGGATCCTCAGAGAAATCTAAAGTGGGGCTGACCGGACAAGGCAGCATGGCTGACTCCATTAGTCTTGTAGAACGGAGATTGTTCTTCACTACTGCTAATGCTCACTTACAAGCTGGCTGCCCTATGTTGGCTCTAGAAATCCTCTCCAAAATGCCCAAAGTTATTAAGAAATCTAAGATGCTACACAACCAAGACAAGCCCTCACCAACATTTAGTGGTCCTGACAATCCAGACTGTGAAAGTGGGAAAGAACAGGCCTCTACCCTTGAATGGTCCCAACCTACATTTAATGGCTTTGGATCTGTCTCGGACACTTTATCTTCTCCACAAGACGACCACAGCCACTCGGACTCTGTTTTGAGCTTTAACTGGAGTCAGCTTTCCATGACTTTGCAAGATGAGCCTTTGGAGCTGAAGTGGGATAGTGACAAAGAAGAATCTGAGGATGAAGAAGCTGGCCTAGCGATGAAGAAAATCAAACCTGAGAGCTCTGCTGTCCTTTGCAATGCTCCTGACTCTACCTCCATGTCTACGGATGTCACTGTAGACAACTCTCCTTACCTTTTCGAGGACATCTTTGCTGCTCGGTTCAAGTTCATTTCCTGCCTGAAGATGCTGACTGCTGAGCTGCGGACTCTCTCCACAGGTTATGAGCTGGATGGTGGCAAGCTGCGCCACCAACTGTGCCACTGGCTGGAGCGTGAGGTGGTGGCACTTCAGAAGTGTTGCGGGTACAAGCCTTGCCTTCAGCAGGTGGCCGGGGGCATCTCTGTTGAGCTTGGCCAAGTCAGTGGTACCTCTGGAGATGAGCAAGAGTACCAAGGGACTGCAGAGCAAGTCAGAGAGGTGCAACACAGGCGCAGACTGTGGCTCCAGAGAAACCAGCCTCTGCTACGCATCTTCCTAAGCTATTGTGGCCTGCATGGTTCCCATGGAGGAGGGTTGGCTTCAGTCAGGATGGAGCTCATTCTGCTTCTACAGGAATCCCAACAGGTAACTTGCACCATGAAACAAATGCTGACAAATTAGCTCTAAAACTCGACCTTTTTTGTTAATGGTGAAATCTATAACAATAATAATAAAGAAGTAGCTGTATATCAAGTTTATTAAAAAAGGAAGGTATAGCTTAGCCAGAGCTTACAGGGTTTATTGTAGTGTGAAAGGTGCAGGACAATAGACCGAAATGTATTTAAATGGTCTTGATTTGTTTGCTTGATTTGGAAAAAAAAACTGCTGCAAATGTGACATTCCAAGCACTGACTGACAGATGGAGCTGAAGCACAGGGCTCTGAGGAGACTGTCCTCCTTTCTGCAGATCTTCAAACAGACACCAGATCTGTCTGAGTAAACACAGCAAAGGGCTGTCACAGGAATCGGTCGCCTCCTTTGTTTAATCACAATTCTGTTTCTGTCTCCTAACTCCTAACTGTGACAGAAGATCGTCTGAGTTATGTTGTTGTTATTTGAATATGAATTAAATGTGCATTTTAGCACATTGTTTGGCACAAGTTTTCTTTTTGATGAATTAATCTGCTTTTGTTTGTGTTAGGATGACAGTTTTCAGGTTGCTGTTCAGCATCAAGCATCAGTTCCTCTCCTGCTGGCCTGCACTGCAAGCACCAAAACTGTGGTGGCCAATCCTATAGTTCACTTGACCAACCTGACACATGACATACTGCACACCATCAATGCCCTGGACTCGCCCCCTCACCCTGATGTCGTTAACAATGAGGTATGGCGGATTTACAGAGTGTGAGACATTACTTCTGTGTTAATGACAGGGTGTTCGCGGGTCCTTAAAAAGTCTTCAAATGTTTTAAATTCCATAATGTAAAAACAAGGTCTTAATTAGCATTAAACTGTCTTAAATTCACGTTTCAAAGGTCTCGTAATGATGGTAAACCCATGTGACTGTGTTGCACTCAGAGTGTGTGTGCAGCTCGTCAGTGTTTTAGAGCGGCTCGATCCACAGTAACTGCCGCTCCACACCAACGTCATCTGTCTGTGCTGTGAGGTTGAGTCACGTATAATCTGCATTTAGATACGGCACATGCCAGCTTGACTTTGGTTATACGTTAGCATAATCTCAAACATTTTTGTGGGCAGAGCTTTGCAGCATGTCACCTGATCGGTGAATTTTAAAAACTGTTGCCAATTAAAAGGATGTCTTCCTGTGTGTTAAAAGATCTAACACATAAAAGTGAATTAAGTCAGAGATATATTACTATTGTTATATTACTATTTGTAAATCAAATAAAAATGTATTCAGTGCAATAGTAATATTACAAAATAGCAAACATTTTTTAATATATATATATTTTCTTCTTTACAAAAATGTATGTACATAACACTACTTGTTTCATTACTGTGGCATTAAATTACAAAAAAACTAGTAAACCGTACACTGTTGCGAGGGGGTTTCTAATACAGCTGCTGAGGGAGAGATGGTAAATGTGACATCTTTTTCTCTTCTGACTGCCGTAATCCTTCTCTCTATATTTTTCCCTCTCTTGGAAAGTCATGGGAAGGAAATACTGGATTTTTTTTTCTTTCACTGTTGGAGCAAATGGTAATGCAAAAAAGGATATTTGCTCTGGTCTCCCATCTGCCTCTATAGAAGTTTATCGTGTTATAGTTTACCGTATTTTCTGCACCATAAGGCGCACCGGATTATAAGGCGGAGTCTCAATTACGGGGTCTATTTCTATACTTCACCAATGCATAAGGCGCACCGTGTTATAAGGTGCATGTAAGACTTACGGTTGTTACGCCTCGGCCAGCAGATGGCACCCCAGCATGAACTAGCTCTAGACACATGACTAATTGTTTTGGATTGGTTGGATTCGGTGATGATATCCCAGCTGTGTTGTTGGTTTGATTATGTTGGGTATTTAAACCGCTCGGGGCTAAGAGCACATTGAGCATTAATGTTCTTTGTTTGAAGGTCTGTCTGAGTGTTTGCCGAATGAAGCCAGTATGGTTAGTCTTTGTTGAAGCCAGTATGGTTAGCCTTAGCCGGGGGATGCTAAGCGGTGCTTGTTTGTTTGTTTTGTTCTTAAATAAAGACGGTTCTCCTGCACTTACTTATTGCCTCCAACTTCGTGACAATGTTTTACAAAAAAAAAAAAGGTAACGGAAGCAAAACAGTGAGTTAAGTTGAACTTTATTCAACAAATGTTGTTTTGCAGCATACCGGTAGTACACCTACCGGAGGCGTGGCAGAGGTAAGCATACGTACTGCATGTATTACGTAATGTTCTCTGATTGGTTTATCACTGCCAGCGTACGTAGTGTACGTATTATGTCCCTGTGTCCGCGGGAAATGGTCCGACAGTCAATCAAGCGGAGCGTTTACCAAAGTCGCACAACATTTTTACAGATTTTGGAGCTCAGTCCACACATAAGGTGCACCGGATTATTAGGCGCATGACCGATTTTTGAGAAAATTTAAGGCTTTTAAATGCGCCTTATAGTGCGGAAAATACGGTACTTCAACCCAGACATGGATGTACATTGCATCCGGAAAGTATTCACAGCGTTTCACTTTTTCCACATTTGTTACAGCCTTATTCCAATATGGATTAAAAGAATTATTTTCTTCAAAATTCTACAAATAATACTCCATAATGACAACATGAAAGAAGTTTGTTTGAAATCTTTGCAAATTTATTTAAAAAAAAAAAAACCTCTGGTTCGAATGGAGTGGGACGCGAAGCTGGAGGCTCCTGCTGATTTCAATTAAAATTTTAATTAATTTGCGCTTTTTGGTCATATAATATACTTTAACTTATTTTACTCCTTATCTTTGCTTATAATTAAAATTTTTTGGCACTATAAAATGTCTGGAAAGAATACGAAAACCCGAGGTGGCATTCAAACACGGCTGGAGCCAAGTGCGCGCGCCATGAGCGTATCCTCCTCTTCCCCTGAATCCGCGTTGCCGAGCGGTGACTTTGATCTCGCTGCACTCAAGCTTGAGCTGTTGGCTTCATTGAGGAAGGATATCGCTGATATTTTTAATACGGATCTCCAGGAGATTCTCAAGGATACGCTGTCTGCTATCCAGCTTGACCTGCAGGCTGTGAAAACACAGCAGGTTAATGATAAAGTTGCTACCGAGGCCGCCATTTCAGCGCTAAAAGGTACGGTTGTGGAAATGGAGCACGCGCTTACACATGACATAGCACGCATGAAGTCTACCATCGAGTCTCTCACTGTGACCGTGACTCAATTACAGAATAAATGTGAGGATTGGAGACGAGGTCACGGCGCAATAACGTTCGAATAATGGGATTTCCAGAAGGTTCTGATACATGTACAACTGCTGCTGTAGCGGCACTGTGAATACTTTCCGAGTGCACTGTATATGCGTGAACACAATCCATTGTAGCTGATGTAGCGTGAGTGAAGTGACGTGCAGGTGTTAAATTATTTTGGAAATGTCTTGATTATGGTTTTAAAAAGTATTAAATTTGAAGTGCTGATGCCTGCAGATACCCTGTAAGGACGTTTACATTTTCAGAGACTGCAGAGGTATATCTTGCACAGTGGCACTGAATTCTAGCTTATTTCGAGTAATGTCTAAAGACTTGAACATGTTTATTATTTGTTGGAACAAATTTGAACTTTGGTTTTTTCGAAATGGAGAGGTTTTTTGTAGATAAAAGTTTCTTAAGATAATATATAACTTTATTAATCCCCCGTAGGGGAAATTTAGGTCAACATAGCAGCATGAAGGAATATAAAAGATACTTGTTGTATCTTTTATTGTTACACTGTCTGTTCTTTCTCTCGCTTCTAATCCAACATCTGCTTGCCATACAGATCTATGTGATGCACACATTGGCAGCTTCTCTGTCCGCCTGCATCTACCAGTGCCTTTGTGATGGACACAGTTACAGGTGGGTTGAACCCTGCTACAGAGCACCCATTGTGTTCCACAAGAAATTGGAAAAGGTTATATGAGAACTTTGTCAAGCATGCTCATGCTGATTTCTTTTAAAAAATAAAATAAAATATTTAGTGTGTATAAACGTGCCAATCAGTCATCGACTTCAAAGCCAGTTTTGCATGATGACACCACACACCTCAATAACAAAGGGAACACCAGACACTAGATATGAGAGGTCAGGTTCCTCCTGCACTCCCTAAGCAGGTTCTAATCACTGGAACACCTGATTCTCATTTTGTGGATTTGAAGGTGTGATAAATGTAGGGGTATACTTACTTTTTCCATGTGACTGATGTTTTTTTTTTTTTTTTTTTTTTTTTTTTTTAAATGTCATCAAATGTCTGCTTGTCCAAATATGTAAAATAAATAAATAAAAAATTATTATTAATAATAATAATAATAATAATAATAATAAAAAAACTTCCATTTGGTGTACTTATTTTATTATTTTTTATCTACGTGACTGTATGTACTCTTAACATTAATAAAAGAGAAAATGGTGCATATATACAAATATATAAAAATAATATTTTGGGCAAGATAACTAGGAGGAATTTTTATGACTGTTTAAACTATACATCTATAATGTTTCCTCTCGACAGTCATATCAACCAGTTCACAGGCACTGTATATGAGAGCATCCTGCTTTCCCATCAGCACCCTGTGCGAAATCTCAGTATGGATGAAGCTGTCATTCCTAACACCTCTCCAGGAAAGTGGCCAGGTAGACTGGTAGACATTTTATAATTTTTTTCGATTACTATTATTGCTGCTGTGGTTATTGTTATTTAATTTTATCATGTTATTTAATTTGAGTTAATTTTGAGTTTTTTAAATCTCAAAGTTTATAATAACAAACATGGTAAATAATTTTATATAACCAATGTACATCACAAATCAATTATAAATGTGTTGTATATTCTGTATTACCACACAATTTGTAATTGAAATTTGAAAGTACTTTTAGCAGTATACTGAGCTGATAATAGCTTATGGCCAACATTAACTCTCTTACACTATACAACCAGCTGACCTCTGTACCCATGAATAGAAAGTGTTCTGTCTGAGCCGCACAGAGAGCTGCGTGGCAATTTTTTTTTTTTTTTACTGTTTTTATTATTTGTGCTGCAGGTGTCAGTACTTTGGTCCGTCTCTTGGGTGCAGCAGCAGAGGAGAACCAGCCAAGTGTGGGTGTGCTTCTGTGTGAGATCCTCACAGCCGTCTTCTTCAGCTTGTTTGTGCACGGCCTGGCCACACACTCAAGCAACGAGCTCTTCCACATCGTGTCTCATCCGCTCAACAACAAGCTGTGGGAGGCTGTGTTTGGTGGGGGGGCTCGCCTTCCTGTAGCTGGAAAATCCAGCCCGACATCAGGTTAGTGCTTTATAAAGATTAGAATTGCTTTTTCTTTGACAGCAGAAGATGCTGGCCCATGCAGTGTTTATATCTGTAGAAATAAAATGTATTATTCAGTAGCTATTAGGGCATTTCAACATTGGTCTACTGTGCTTATTGACAATATAAACACACATGTCTAGTAAGCAAGCATAATACATTTTCTAATGACACTTTGCTATATGTGTCAGCTCCAGCCCCGATGGAGGACCAAGAATTTAAGCAGAAGCATTTCAGGCTGCATTCTTCCAGAAGCAACTCCAGGGAGGTACCAGACAATCCTGTCAGCCCCGGCCCAATAATAGAGCAGGAAATTTTTAAAGAACGCTTTGTGCCTCCTGAGCTCAGCATCTGGGACTACTTTATCGCAAAGGTACAAGAAAAAAACGTTCTGGCCAATCATCTCTGAATTTTCAATAATTATTAAGCCTGACATATTCCACATTCACGTGACTTCCACAGCCTTTCCTGCCACCTTCTGTAAACCGAGTCGAATACGATTCAGAGGAAAGCCTGGGGAGTGATGAGGAGGAAGAAGAAGATGATGCTTTTGGAGATGCATTTGACTCCAATTCTCCCCTTCAAGAACATTCCAATAACAACTCGTATAGGTATGCAGGGCTATTGTATAACTTGTCCTTTTTTGTGATTATGCTGTGTTTTTCTGGCAATATGATTAAATACTAAATTCTTCTGTTTTTAGCTGGTGTTTGATGCGCTTGGCCATGGTGCAGCTGGTGCTGGTCAACTTGAAATCCTTCTATCCCATGGCTGGCTATGACCTCTTGGGTAAGAATGAAAAATGTACTCACAAAAGACACTCCAGGAAGTGCTCAATTTTTTTAGATCATCTCCTGCGGAAACCAAAATGGAATAAACGTTCGCTGAGTTTAAAACACCGAACAATAAAATATAGATGCACTTTCAAAGGGAGTGCCTCAGGGTGTTTTTTGTTAAGTGATTAAGCTTCTAAAAGAGTGCATGACTCAAAAGTACATGTTATGAGCCCATTCATGAGTCTGTATGTGATTTACTAATGATCAAGCACAACTTATGTGACTACAAGCCCTCCAACAAGCACTTTTAATAAAGATTTTAAAAATCCCAGTTTGTATTAAAACGAGGAGTATGGATTTAAAATGAGAAGTTTGGATACATTTTTAATGTAACAGTTCTTTGTACATCATGAAGGCACTCCTGTTTCTGTGGTTTATACAGAGAGCACTTATCCTGTGTGAATCCATCATAATTACTAACGTTACTTAAAAGACATGCGCTATAACTGTCGCTGCAAAATTGGAAGCGAACAATTATAGTACAGAATGTCTTTGTACGGTATGCTGTAGCATTACAGTTTCCCTTCACTGGATTTAAGAGACCCAAACCTGTTCCAGCATGATGGTGCCCATGTACACAAAGTGAGGGCCATGAAAACGTGTGTTGTCAAGGCTGGAGTGGAGGAACTCGAGTGACCTGCACCCCAGGCCGCATCACCAGACACTAGTGATCTCACTAATGTTCTTGGGGCTGAGTGAGCAAATCCCCACTGCTACGCTCCAAAATCTAGAAGGAAAGCCTTCCCAGAAGAATGGAGGTTGTTATAACAGCAAAGGGGGACTGAATCTGGAATGGGATGTTTATTTAAAAAAAAAAAAAAAGCCCGTGTGTGTGATATTCGGGTGTTCACAAACTTTTGGCTGTGTAGCGTAAGCCTGGAAATCTTCTGGAAGTCCTTAAGATAGCCGAATTCCACGGTTGAGATATAGTAGATTTGTTGCTTTGAGTTTGTCTGATAAAACTCTAGGCATATCTAGGGTGTTATGTGCTGCTTTTCACTGTTTTGTTGGTGCTGTAGTTATATGTTCATTTTGTATGTGTCTTTTAGATCTGCCCGTGTGCTCTCCGCTGTGTCACTCTGTGATGAAAACTCTACAGCGCTGGGAACAGGTGTTACTCAAGAGGTTGGAGATTTTCGGGGGGCCTCCTTCCAAATACATCTCCACACACCCAGTTGATGGGACCATGGCATCTGGACCAGCACTCCTCAGACACAAGGCCTTATTCGAACCCTCTAACACACCGTTCAGGTCAGCTATGATGAGACATTCTGGATTCTTTCCCAAACACGCACACAGTGGTGTTTTTTATATTTAAATGTGGTCAAATGGCCAACAGTCAGGACTGTGATTAAAATGATATTTAGATTTTTAAACAGGACAATAATATGACCTGTTGAGTATTAGTGGTATGGTACTGTATTGACAGTGCACGTTAATCATTTAGGTCCCGACATCATTCTGCACTTTCTGTTAAGAGACTGTGGCAGTACCTGGTGAAACAAGAAGAGGTGCAGGAGACTTTTATCCGCAACATCTTTACAAAAAAGCGGGATCAGAAAGAGGTACACAGTCATTTACATGAATTTCGCATTTGTGCCATCAAGAGCATTGAAATTGTAGTGTACGGCGCCTGCCACTAATATCGGCACTCTTGGTTGATATGATCAAAGAAGACTGTAAAAAGAATTCTGGTATTAAATTGCTATATTCAACAGAGTCCGTCCGTCCGTTAAACAATAGACAATTTTTCACAGCCTTTTTTGCTCATATTTACCAAGGGTTCCAATATTTGTGGAGGTACACTGAAGATTGTAGCTGTGGAAGCAACTTCGTTTGATTTCAGCACAGTAGTAATCTTTGAATGGTTTTAAGAATGCATTTAAATTAAGGAAAAGAGCTGTACATGTTTCTAGTTGGTTGTGTTCTATAGTTGTTTTGCCTGAATTTTTGTGACGTAGTTGGTGTTCATGTAATTTGTTGTTGCTTCTGTGCAATTAATTTTTTGTTAATTAACAGTTTATTTGTACGTTTTTGTTGTGAGCTACTGACTTACACGTTTTCGTTTCATTTCTTCGTCTGATGTGTGACAATTTGGAATAATTAAGTCGGTTGAGGACTGTACTGACAGCATGAGGTATTCAGGGATGGAGGAGCCTGGTGTCAATCAGGTACTGCTTATTATAGTGTCTTCATTTTTTTCTTTTCTCTCTCTTTTTTTCCTTCATTTTAATTTATTTAGATTTGTGGTGCATGTGGGTTAATTTTGTCATGTATGCATACATACTTCACATTCATTTCATGAAGGACCCTATTACTGTCTTAAGGTGCATTGCATCTCCCTTGCTCTAAAGATCAAGAAAACTAAATTATTACATGCATGTTTAAATGATGAATAAAAGCCTGACATTTTTAAAACTAGAATACTGTTTGGCTAAAATTATTATTGAATAAAGCACAGTATGTGATCAAGTTAAGAAAAAAAGAAAAGCCAACACCTACACATTGTACATCTTGGTTCTTCTTTGTGCATGTTAATATACAGATGGCCATTACTCTAATGCATATATATTTGTATCCATCCATGCATTCATTCATCTTCTGCAGTACCCACTTTCTCCTGGCCTATCATGGGAACACTGGGTGAAAGATAGAAATACACATTGGAAAAGATGCCCTTCTGTGGCTAGGGGATCTATTTACTGTAGAAAAATAATACTTTTTGACTATCTCTGATTTGAGAAGCGGCCGTGTAATAGCTGATGTTAGTTAAATGACACTAAAAACACACCATCTTTTTTTTTTTTTTTTTTTTTTTTTAAACATTTGATCAGAAATCTATTATCTGTAGTTTAAACAATGTTGATTTATTACATATTCTCATTAGAATGCAAAAGAAAATCCTAGTGTAGGTTTTGTGAAGATAAATCTATCTGAACCGTTTTCACAACACAGAAAATACCCTAAACTTTCACATTTTTGGAGAAACGGTATACAGCTGTACTAATTCACAATCACCCTTTTTTCTTGTCCCTTAGAGCCATGTACAGTAAAATAACAGTTGCTCACATAACATCAGCCGTCCTGTTTTCTGTTATATATTATGGGGATGTGAGAATTGCTGTAGACAAGAGTCAAATGTTAGAGGCGCACTGAGACTTGAAAATGATGACTCTGTTTCCCACAGATCGAGGCAGATCTAGGTTACCCTGCAGGCAAAGCACGCGTCATCCACAAGGAATCTGACATCATCACTGCCTTCGCCATTAACAAGGTGGAGAGCTGTGTGAGAGATGCACTGGCCTTTTCAGATTAAAGTTCTTGTTTTAGCTCGAAACTGGGCGTATGTGTAATGAAATGTGTCATGCTTTCACAGGCCAACCGTAACTGTTTAGTAATTGCGTCCACACATGACATCCAGGAGCTGGACGTGTCCTCCATCCTGGCTACTCAGATACTGACATGGATTGATGATGACGCAGACATGGAAGTGAAGTAAGTTCCTCTAAACCGTACCAATTTCAAGTCCAGGGAAATTGTCACGCTGACAAAATAGCGGGAAACTTTCCTTTGACAATTTGCTTGCAGTCGCACAGCAGGAATGAAAGTGCTAGTTTAGATCTGTATTTCCTTTGACCAGCTTCTATTATATTTCTAACAAGGCATATACCATATGTTTCTCAGTCACAAGAGTCCCATCTTCTTTTCACTAGCTACACAAAGGCCCTTTATACAAATGAGGTATAAATGAATAAAATGCGGTGATGCTGTAGCTTATTTCCGCTTTATTCACTGGGCAGAGACTGAAGGAAATTATATTTGGATCTCATTATTACCTGATCATCAATGCGGCTGCTTTGTTTTCAGATTCATTTGACCATGAACCACAGTAACGATCTATTTAAATTGCTGTTTCAGTTAACAGGAAGGAAGCAGACATAATGTTATTCAGTTCTCATTTGGCCCTACATTGTGTTTCAGAGGAGATGACTTCTTGGTGGTTCAGACCCGGGATGACTTCACCACTTTGCATGGCACAACACCGTACACTCACAGCAGCCCTGGAACTCCGATTAACATGCCCTGGTTGGGCAGCCACCAGACTGGTAGAGGAGCAGCCATGGTGAGCAGCCCATGACCGTATTACTGCCTTTATTATACCAGCTCATTTCTTACTGTCTGTGAGTGGTATTTTTCTGTGCGAGTCTGTAGTTTTGCAAATTAAGACATTTTCCTTTTCTTAGGGTTTGATACCGGTTTTATATTAGTATATGACCAATAGTTTGTGGACACCTAGCCATCACACCCATATGTGGTTCTTCCTCAAACTGTTGCCACAAAATCGGAAGCACACGACTGTTTATGATGTATTTGTCTGCTTGTTCATAACAATTTTTATTGATTCTCATACACTTTTCAGAGTACAAGATATATCAATACAGAATCAACATTTTTTACCCCAATAACAGCCCCTCCCACCCCACCCAGGAAAG